>PVHY01005321.1:0-84275 GCA_004024945.1 Uropsilus gracilis
ATATATATATATATAAATAAATTTTAAAAAATAAAAAAAGAAATAAAATTTAAAAAAAAGAAAGAAAAGAAATGTATTCTGGAACATTTTATGCACTTAAATAATTTACTAGTGATAAGAACCACCTTCCGCAGAATGAAATGGTATCTGTGAATCACCTACCAAATGAAATCTTTATATAAAGTTATTATCCTCTTTCAATCTGTGATTCCTAGTACTGTCCCAACAGGAAATTTTTATGTGAATTTGCAAGTCCCATAGAGGAACATTAACTAGAAATGCAAATACTGTTGCCACATCTCATGTTGACTTAGCAAAAACATCTTCCTGGAGGTGACGATGCAGACAGACAGACATTCTGAAATAGGATTCATGAAAATATGCTCTACTAGTCAAGGGAAGGGTTTAAGTATATTGCTAGCACTGAAGAAGCTGAGGGAACAGTCACCACAGTGGAGGCTGTAGAACTGCAAACTCTATTCATAAGATATCCATAAAACAAAAGTTCACTTAGTGGATTCTTTATATAAAAAGTGTTTGCCTGCTCTTCAGTCTCACTAACCTATGTCTACAGAATTAGTTTGAATCTGTTTTATAGGAAATTATTTTGTCAACATCCACATCACATTGGATTTCAAAAGCTGGCTTCCCAGATGTATCAATTAGTTGCTGAAAACTGTCTCCTTTTATTTTGACAATATTAAAATAAATTCAAATATTTCCTTTCTGGACTTCTCATTTTAAGTGTTACCTTAAATGCTATACAAACTTCTTGATGTGGACAGATAGCTGGAATCTAGAAACAAGAGTGATCTTATTAGATGATCCTCAATGATCTCGCCAATGTTGTCTAATGCTCTATGGTACAAAAAAGACAGGGTTGTGTATCTTCATAAGATTTGAGAAAACTTAGACTAGAAATAAAAAGGAGAATTAGCTTATAACTATATCCACTTTCAAAACCAGCCATCTGGGCTCTACCCCACCATCCTTGATTAGTTCTGACAAGATGATTAGTCTTTCCAAGCACAATAGTTCAGCTTAGCTAACCAGTAAAAACCCCTTCTTTCTACAACCTTTAAGTTCTTTCTTTCAAAGGTCACTTGGGATGCTCTATCTACAACACTGTGCCACAGAAAATACTTACACAAAAACTGGTAAATGACTATGGCAATTTGAAGTAGAGAGATAAGATGACAATTGGGAGAAATGTATGGATTTGGGGTATTCAATATCTGTGGGTGTTATAAGAAAATAATGGAGAGAAATTAAGAAGCATGATGACCAGGTAAAGCATGATCACCTGAAATACGTTGAAACATGGTGACTTAATAAAATGCAGCCTAAGGGGTGTGAAAAAACAA
Source organism: Uropsilus gracilis (assembly GCA_004024945.1). Lineage (NCBI taxonomy): Eukaryota > Metazoa > Chordata > Mammalia > Eulipotyphla > Talpidae > Uropsilus > Uropsilus gracilis. The sequence continues at coordinate 1,365 of PVHY01005321.1, forward strand.
CCTATGATTGACTGACTCAGTTTACTGGTAGGAAGCCCAGTTTCTCCTTGAATCTTCCTCATTCTGTCTTTGCCACATCAGGCCATGTGCTACCATCTATCTATGATAGATCACCTGGAACACCAGTGCGTACAAAAGGTATATAAACCTTTCACTTTCTAATCAGGTCACTCAGTCTTGGCATGTGAATCTGCTGAGTCAGTACCAGTACTAATAAACCTGACTTTTTTTTTCCCTGCTCTTAAACCTGTTTCTTGCCAGCCCTGGTGTCCTCATTGCCTGAGTGCCAGCTTTCAGTGATGGAGAACTCCAAGTATATGATGTTGGCTTGTAAAACTATTTGGGCATTTAGTTAATAAGACTGGAATAAAACATTTGGTGGGGAAAATCAAGAATGAAAATTTAGATGTTATTAGTTGGCATTTATTAGTTAAATACTCAAGTGAAAATGTCAAATAAGCGTAAGGTCAATGTGTGTAAAGATAAAAAAACAAAAAGAATTTAAAGGGGGGTTTAAGAAAGAGGAATTTAAGTTTTGTAGATAAAACTAAATTAAGCTTACCTAATTTTACATGAGGATTTGATTATCTGTTGATTGACAGGCTCTGGTTCCATGGTGACTAATACAAGTTAAATTATATACCCAGGAAATATTACATAAAATGGGTATTTCTCTTAATATGAAAATTGCAGATGAACAAGGAACTATGAATGCCTTGCAGGGCTGCACTACAGGCTTTCCCAAGACTTGCAACTGATGGATTTCCTGCAGAATTTCTGGAAGTGATACCTTCAGGGAAACTGGATACTGTGTAACAGGAGACTTTTAGGCCTCCTTGAACCTGAATTATCATCTGAGTTCCTGGCTGAGTTTCTATGGATTGTTTCATAAACAGTTGCAAAAGATAATACCTGTTGGAAAGCTCAGCACTTGAACTACTGATACATTGCGGCCCCTGTTTAACTTTCTGAGCAAATTCATGTCAAATATGGATAATGATAGCATTTTCAATCAGACAGTGTGGTTGAGTGTAAGTGGGTCCTTAGTGAGCATTGTTGGAGAGTTCAGTGTATGAAAAGGCTAATAACATGTGTTAAGGATTGTGGACAAAAACGTTCTTAAGACTGTGACTTGAGGCACCCTAGAAGTTGAGGGCGGGAAGAAAAAGAGAAACAGCAAGAGCAAGCCAAAAAGGAGCACATAATGAAGCAGAATTACAACTAAATCACATTGTAGCTTATCCACAAATTAGATTGAGGCTATCTAGGGTTATACTAGAAGCCAAGGGTAATGGATGTTTTGAGAAGGAGGCGGGCATCACCTGTGTCAAATGGCACTGTAAAATGAAGACATCTGGAAAGAACAGACTGGAGGACATTTAACTTTGGCTGACATTGGTTCTACACGGTTAATAGTCATGCCACAGTGGAGAGTAACTTTGTATTTATCCCTTCTGGAATTGCAATTAGTCTCAGAGAAGAGTTATTGTTGGTTAAAGGTGCTCTAACTTGTCCCAGATATGTAGGTGACCAGATATTCAAGGGAGAACCTTGTGGATGTGAGGAAAGAATAACTAGGAGAGGATAAATAAAGCAGGCTGAGGAAAATTTCGGTTTGAGTTTGCCTTTCTGTTGGAATTCCATCCATTCCTGGGAAATGACCAAAAGAAATAGAACTGAAATTTTTTTTTGCTATCCCTAAAGGCTAACTTAAATTCACAAAATAAGAGATAGCAAACAAGAAATATGAACTGAATTAATTCATCATAACTTGTACCAATCACCTGAAATACTATGGTGTTTTTACCATGGTGTTTTTACTGCTGGAATTCCAACATATCACAGTTTTAAAATTTAAATTTTAAGCAATTTTTTAAATGTCTGTGCTATAGAAGCAGTTCCCAAAGGTTCCCATCCTTCTGTGGCACGGGCACTCTCCCTGATGACACACGATGGGAATGTCTTGATGAGTAAAAGCCGCAATTCCTTTTACATAATGCAGTCTCTCTTCAGTCAGGGCATGTTGCTTTTCGCCATGAGTTCATGAATTCCCTTTCACTTTATCAACAACCTTGCCTTCACTAGAAATCGTTGTCAGGTATGACTACATCTGATTCCCTGTTCATGAGGAAATTTTTGATTACATCATAATACTAAGAAAGAGAATGGACAGTTGCTATTTTATCAAATTCCTGTGTTTTACTTCACTTTTTACAAATATTGCAATACACGCAAACAACGGTATGATTGGAACATGAAGCCAGATTGTGGCTTAGAGGTTGAGAATCCAAAACCACCTTAACCACCACAGCTAGTGTATGAATGGTGAAAGTGAAAAAAGAAAAAGAACAGTAGAAATGCTTGGGTTATATGGTTGTTACCTTCATGGTTCTCCTATTTCCTGGTGTGTTATTGTTCAGTTTCAGCTCCTCCTAACTCATCAATCTGTATGAGATAGATATCTGAAGTCTTTTGAAAGTCTAAGATATCCCAATAATTTCAAAAATAACTCCTTTGCAATAAAACATTCAGTTAGGAGCTAGATTGACATTTGTGTCATTCATTAAAAGAATTTCTCAATTAATAGGGTAAAAAAATGTCAGAAGTGAAATACCTCTCTACCTTCCTATATCAATACTTACCTCATCTATATATCCATCCATATAGAACAGAAAGTTTAAGTGGGCATGCGATAATTTTTGTTTGTGCCCCAAAGCAAAATATGGTAAGTTTCCAGAAAAGAGCAGCTATCAACATGTTTATAGCTCTGGAGAATGATCTCTAGAATCAAATTCAATGGAAACCAATGCAGTGTGACTGTGTAATTCTAGAAGAAAAAAATGGATAACAATTTCTGGACTTAATTTCTATGAAGAAATCAGTAGAAAAATGCATCTTCTATATTTTGGCTAAATGATTCATAATGATGTGGTCACACATATTTAACTACTGAATAGCAATAGAAATGGACTCCAGGCCTTCGACCTGGTGGACAAGATATCACAGGCTCATTTTGTTAACCCTAAAACAGTTCTCTTCATGTCTCCAGCCTTCCTGTAATTGATGGGATTTTTTATACTCATTCACTTTGGGGGATTGTGGAAATCTCTGTGAATAGAACAAATTGCCTTTTCTTAATGTTGATTTGGATCAGTTCACTTGCTATACTGTCAGACATATTTTAGTAGTAATTTGTTGTTTGTGGTTTCCTAGATATATTGACATCTTTTGCAAATAATAGCCATCACATTTCTTCTCAATTTAAAACTTAAATTGTATACATTTGTCTTATTTTTTGAGTAGGCTATCACTTTAGGTATGATGTTGAATGAGTCGTGTCTATTCTCAATCGTAGAAGAATAACTATAATGTCTCGCTAAAATGAAAGATGTTAATGTATGGGCTTTTTTTTGTAAATTTTAAGACAAATTGAGAACATTATCTTCTAGTCTTACTTTGCTGAGATTTTCTATTATAGCGGCTAGGTCACTATCTCAGATTATATATATATATATATATATATAAATACACAAACTATCTCACATTTTGGTAAATGATTTTTTCTGCATCAGCAATACCTTGCACTTCTGTAACCTATTTATTTAGTGTGTATATTAGTTGTTTTTCAACTTGTTGAAAATAATTACAGGAAAACTTCAATAGCCATATTAACATTAAATATGGCAGACTTCAAAGTAAGAATGATTATCAGGAATAAAAAAAAAAAACACATTGCATAATTATAAAGGGATTAGTACTCCAAAAAGACATAAAGTTCTAAACATGTCTGCATTGTCTATCACAACCTTCTTGGGAGCTTTCAGCATACAGTTGGAAAGCATTCCTTGAAAGCAAAAGGTAGGGAGAGACCAATCAAAAAGGTAGATTGTTGCAGATTTAAGTGAGCAAAACTTACTTATGGAACTTGTCTTAGAGATCCACAAGAAGAGTAACTTTTGGCCAAGTTCAATCAGTCTTAAAAGTTCACACGGAAGTATGCACAGCTGGTCTCAGCACTATAGAACTATCTCAAGTTCCTGTCCCTAGTGTAGGTTTTGTGGAGAGGAGAATGAAAGAAGAGAACACATTTTAGGAATAAGGGACAAGCCAGATGCTCCTAATTCCAGATCAAATTGGCATGCCAACTAGCAATGTCCTCTTCTTGAGCACGTGCTAGTAGTTTACCTTAAAAAAGAGTGTCAATGTACATAAGACGAACCTGATAAAAACGAAAAACAAAACAGAAAATGTACTATTTTGACTGGAGACTCTAATACCTGAATGTCACTGATTGATGACTCAAGCAGTCAAAAAGTGAATAAGAATATAAACGGAGTAGCAAGTTTCAAGTACTTCATTAAATAATGCTCTTTAGATTGATTTAAACGTTTGGGGATGAGTTCTAGAAGAGTTGATTTTGAAATTCTGACCGATGTTCTCACTGGTTTTATGGAGAACTGTATTTTTGGAATTCCTTACTTCATTGTTATGGAATTTCCATTCTATGACATGCTCTTTAAAATGAGCTTTTATTCTTATAGTTCCTTATATAGGAATATTTACATAAAGGAATACTCTATATCCCAATTAAAGTTGGTTTCATTCATGAAGTATCTAGTCTTTAGTTTTCATCTTTTTACTCTTCTATTCTGGATGTCAGTGAGAGAAACTCTCAAAATACCTGAAGCGAGCCATAGGGAATAAGGCATGGTTATGAATTAAGGAGATAGTCATTCCAATTTATCCTGTCATATGAAGTTTGTGCATCTTTGACCTGAAGACTCCAATTTTATCATACTTAAAACAGAAAGAAGAATATCTACACGTTCTATTGAATTAGTATCAATTCCATATAGTCTAGGTATATGAACATAGTTTCTTTACATGTTTTTTTCTGAAGAATTTTATGGTCGAGCACTAAAATTTGTCTCCAAGTTGTATTTTTTTTTAATTTATGATTCATCTGCTATTTTAATGAGCTTTTATTTGGGATAAAGTATAGAGAGCAAGAAATTCACTTGCCATGACTGATTGAAGATTTTGTAATTTCCAATCAGCATCCTTCCTAAGGATCACTCTATGTTAAAAATCAAATATGCTTAGCACATGGATGTCAACATATTTTTGTTGAAATATCTAACCTATCAGTTAATAGGTGCTTTCAAATTTCAGGGATTAAATATAATTTAAATAAGTTGGATAGCATTTGGAAAAAAGCAATGCTTAGTGTAAACTATTTTTACATGGTGGTATTAAAAATATTTCCACGAATTGTGTAGTATGTCTTAATGAAAAAAGTATAGACTAAAGCAAAAGAAATATATTTGAAAAATATCACCATATCCACTTGCTTTTTGATTTCAAAGACCTTTTATTTTAGTCTTTGTAGTTTTTATGTTCATAGATTCATTCACATAGTTCCACTAGTAAAACAAAAACACTCAAACATTGTACCATTATTCTCTTATCAATGTCAATGTCTTTCTGTTACCACTTTTCCTGCTCAAAACAAAATCCAGTAATGATGAAACATTCATTTTCAGAAGCACCTACGCAGATATTTTACTTATTAAAAATAAAAAAACCAAATATATCAAATTGCTAAATATTTGATGAAAAGATGATAAACTTATTTCCATAGACAGTAGTTTTACATAGTTTCAATTTGGGAGGCTAATTAGCAGGCTAAACATAAAACTATGTAATATGCATATAAACTGTGTAGTTTATAAACTTGGGCCTTTATGCATATAAACTTGGGACTTTCATATAACACATTTTTAATATAGTGTCCATTTTGTAAAAATTATGCTATCTCATAATTTTGTGCACTAACTCCTGCTGTAGGAATTAAGAACACTAAATTTTAGCAAGAATATATCTTGTTCCTTTAAAAGATTTTATATCAAGTCATTATTTTATTAATGCAGACCTGTATACAAATTTTGAAAGGGAGGTGATATTTCTAGAGAAGTAAATGCAATATATTGTTGTTTTAGCTTTTTTTTAAAAAAAAACTTTTGTTTACATGTCCAACCTCATTAGCATAACTTGATAAGCTTATCTGTCTACTATGTATATTTTACAGGAATATTAAAATATCAAGTAAAGAAAATGACTAACTTTTCTTCATTAATGTTAGATAATCGCTAAAGCTGTTTTTAGACACCAATTTTGACAGCTTTGTAAAATGTACATGGACAAAGTGGCCAGCTTAAACCCCTTACTATTTGTCATACTTATTCTTCATTAAAGAAGAAAGGAATCAGTGATGCCTATGGATCATATGTATCCTGTGTTAAGAGTACAAACACTGTGTTTGATGATGTTAAAACACACAATAATGTGTTGGTTTTTCTAGTGATGACTGCCAGAATACAGTAAAGAATTTAATTCTTCATTAAGAATTCAAGACCTTTCACTACCTCCCCAGTCTCATGACTTAATTCTACTTAGAATCCAGCTGCAGCAAACATAAAGACAAATTTAATACACAGAGAATATGATATGCAATAAATTAAAATCCTTTTCTAACTGGCACTGTTAGGCTATCACCTCATATCTTAGGCTACTGAGGAAATCCCCAGTAAAATTTATCCTCAACAACGTATTTAAAACTTAGTCTTACTATCTGATCTTGCTATCTGATCATATGCTTCTGAGAATTCTTTTCTTTTCTAGCATATTATTATAGCATGTACTCCAAGTTTCTGGAATAAGGGGTGTGATTGTATAAGTGTAAGGGCAGGTAAATACACTTGAGAAATATATTCATTTTAAATGCATTGGCTGGCATATGTCTAGAGAATTCTCTTTAGTATATTACTCTTCTTCAAGTCATGGAAAGAATTTCCGCCTATGTGGAAAATTTGAAAAATAGGAGGCGGGAGCATTGTGACTTTCAAAATAACTGGGTGGTAATGTGTAGGTGGTAATTAATCATTTACTTTTACACCTAGTGATTCATGTGTTATTCAGAAAATTCATAAAACAAAATTTTCTCATCAGTATTATTCTATTACCAAGGATTAACTATGCTAATTGTGACTTGGAAAAATACAATTTGTCTTTTATAATGTCCCCCCTACAAAGATAACAAAACAATAAAAGTAGTCCTTTCCATTGTATTTTTTGTTTTTAACATTCTTCAAAATTGTTTTTGACAAACACATGGTTTAATTTATTTAATTTATTTAGCCCCAAAGAAATATACAGTCTCTATTATATGGCAACTGTTTTATTTTGCCAACTGCAGATGTAATTCTATGTCTTAGTTTGTATGATAAGCTATTTGACCTAGGGCTGATACTTACACACAAAAGATCAATTACATGCAAAAATGTCCTCATAATAAATGAGTTTTCACTGTTTTATTTTCCTGTTGTAACTTCTGAAATTTTATAGAAGTACAATTTATAATGGAATCATCATACATAATTTGACATTCCACATCACCAAAAAATTAGGTTATTTTATGCTGGAGTCTTATTTTGCTCAAGTCGATCTTCTCTTTGAACATGAACAGTTTAAGAAGAGTGTAGAGGAAGATGGTGGTGTTGTTTTGTGAATCTCGCTGCCTCTTTTCTCTGTGAAATCTAAACTGTCTTGTTATTTTCATACTCTTGTTGCTTTCTCTTTTATTGCCCCACTCAAGTTGCAGCACTTTCGTGTGTGTGTGTGTGTGTGTGTGTGTGTGTTTGTCTACCTGTTTGTCTGTCTTTCTGAAAGTATGACAGCATATGTGTTTGACAATTCAGGGAAAATAGTTGCATATTATTCTAGAGATAGTGTTTCAATAGAAATATGTAGTGCTCAAAGGAAGGATTCAGACAGGTGAAATAGTGTCTAGTTGTTAATACTTAACAATTTTGATTTCTCTCAAAGGGCAGGAGATTAAGTTTCCACCCTTTGAAAGAGTAGTTTTAAATCACTCCCCTTTCAACAAGTAATTGACTCAAAAAAATACAAGAGATATAATTTTACAAGGAAGGGTCAAATTTTCATATACATATTCTTTCCCTGAACAACTGTAGTGAACAACTCTTTTTAAACAACTTGATTAGCCATATAGAGGTAAAGGCATTTCACTGTAGCCTCAGCTCCTAATTATCAACATTCTCATCATCCTGAAGAAACTGCTCCCTTCTGTATGCTCTTCTCCTGGACTCTCAGCAAGCATTCCTCTGCCGGAAGTGCTAGTCCAGAAATTCAGTGACCTTCAGATTCTTGTCCCTGATTCTGGTATTTCTCAGCTAGTTTTCCTTATTAAGAGAACTAGGCAGATCTTCAGAAAGTGGTTACAGCAGCAGAGAGAATGCACTGGAATAAGATGACATAATTGTCTGTTTCTTCAAGTCCTTTGTTTTTCTTTTTTCTTTCATCTATGAAATGACTACAAAAAAGGGAAAACCCAAAAGAAATTCTAGTTAGTTGAAAAACACAGTGCATATGTGTCATTTCAAAACTCAATTTCACTTTAGACCAAGGTTGGTGGTGACACATCCTAATAATAAAACCTTTCAGACACGTCCTCACAAGTCTGGAGTGTGGTTTTTGGCTTCAACGGTGACCTCATTGGGAGGATATCCTTAGGTTTATGGATAATACTGAAGGTGAGCCAGATATATCTATGAAACTCGGGAAGTGAAAATAACTTCTCTTTCTAATGAAGCTTTATCAAAACCATGGTTATTATAATAAAATAATAGTGCAATGTTAGTTCACATTGTTGTTTGTATTTAGAAAGTATAGGGGTCCCACTTCAGGTGCTGCTAACATAGTGCTCCCAAGCAGTCATCGTGCTCTACCATTCTCTATGGTGCTCCCTACTTACTATCTGCTCATCCCTCTCCCTCCCTTCCCACCCCCTCCTAAATTCTCCCGCCTTTCTCTGCCTGAATGTTTCAGTTACAGTGCCTGCTTTCAAGGGTTAGTTTTTCAGTTTGACTTTAACTGATTCTTAGTTTGTTGTGATTCCATTTAAACAGTTTGAGGTTTTTTTTTTTATTTCAGTTAATTTATGAAGATAAGAAATGCTCTGAGCGGAGCTTGTCTGAGGGAGATTGTCATTATTTGCATGTGTGTTGAGAGAGTCGCTGCTGGGAAAAACATGAGCTAAGAGATAACGCCTATAAAAGTAAATAAATAAATAAATAAATAACAAACAATACATTTATATGATAAATCATCATTAAATTTTAATTTATTAATTAAATAAAATAATAAATAATTAAGATGTAAATTTAAAATAGATTTATAATAAATATAATTAATTAATTAAAAGTAGACTAGATTTAGTAACAGCACTCATTCTCCAAAATGAAAAAAGTAAGTACATTATGCTCTCAATGTAGATTAAAAATAACTGAATAAGCAATTTGAAAATTGTCTTTTCTCTCTAGCTAAACACTTCCTACTCTGAATTAGTTAAATCGAGGCAATAAACATGTTGTTGGAACTCCTTCTTTCTAATTATAAAGTGTTAAGAGAGTGTTAAATACAAAGAACTGTACTGGCAGATTGCATCATCTTATTCACAAGCTCTTAACTTGATTAATTTCAACTAAAGTTCCTTTGCACACTGATGAGTGAGTGACAAACTCTGACCTGAGTATGGCTTTGCCATTTATGGAGTTTCTGCACCAGGGAAATTGGTGAATGACTAAGTCCCAGGGAGATCCTTGTATTTGAAAATGTTTAAAGATAAATAACAATATCAAACCGAAAGATAATGTTTTCAGTAGCTAAGATTAGTGGACTGTGATTGTAGGCTTGACTGAAGACAAACTTATGTCACAGAAACATATCACAGAAAGGAATTGATTCTGAATGAGTTGAGGAGTGCTGAGGAATTTTACTCAAGAAAGAAACATAGTATTTATACACTGACTCTTTCTAAGCAAGAGGGACATCTCCTCAAACTTATTTCATAATAGGTTATATGTATACAATTTTTAAAAGGAATTATTTAATGAATAGAAATTCCCTTAAATTTTTCAGGAAAGTTTAATAAATATTTTTCCCCAAAGTTTACAATTGTGACTATGACTATCTTAGTATTGCCAAATGAAAAATAGTTATTTTATATGAAGGAATATCTTCTTTAATTGCTTTGATTAATACATTGATTACCAATTAATACATTCATAATATATTTATCTATAGATATGGTCCCTTGCTCCTTAAACATATAATCATAATTTATTATACATATAAGTTTGTGTGTGTGTGTGTGTGTGTGTGTATCTGGGTCTTTGTTTTATTTCCAGTTTCTCATCATCTATGCCTACTTTGAGTCCAAAAGGAAAATTGAAAAAAATTAATTCCTTGCTTATTATCCTGAAACAAATGGAAAAATATGGACAAACTGTCCTAAAGCAGGCATGTCTTATTTTAAACATATGTGAAATTTGGCAAAATGTGGAATTTAGTTACATTTGAAAATAATGTTTTATTCATCAATTCACTTATTCAATAAATCTTGGCTGGATGCCTACACTCCAGTAGTCAATACTCCACAATTCAGGCCTGAGTCAGTGAACAAATTAGGATACATCTTGTGAGAAGATTGCATTCAGTTGCAGTCATGACAAGAGGAAAACAGTTAAACTACTTAGGAGAACTGAGGGAGGCTGGAGAAATGTGAGAGCTGCTACTTTAAAAATGCAGTGAAATGAGATTTGTCAGTAACACACAATCTGAACAATATTATGAAGAAGATGAAGGTTTTTCCAAAGGGTACATCTAGGATAAAATGTATTTATAGAAGAGCTGTTAGAGTGGTGCTAGCAAGAACCATGGGTCAATGTTTTTATCTCATTATGTCCAATGACTGTGGATTAGGAGGTGAGAGTGTGTTACACCAGGGCTGAGACTATTCAACTATGTTCAGTGAGAGACTAGAAGGGCAGGGAAATATCAGACAGGCATTATTATAATTGCCCATATAGTTTTGACTGGATAAGAGAAGGAAAGAGATGAAGAGGAAAATGATGAAGACAGTGAAAAGATCATAGAATCATTAAGTTCCAGATCAAAGTGATGTTGAGTAAGTGTTTTATTTGCCACCAGAGAGACTAAGGTGAAAGCGGGAAAGTGATAGTAAGAATCAAATGTGGTGGAGAATTCAGGGTGCAGCAGTTATAGGTGTAATGTGATGACATACTTCTGAGTCTATAATTCTAAATCATATACAGCACTGTAAACCAATGCTACCTCAGCTAAACAAAAAAAAAAAAAAAAAAAGATCACAACTTGAAAAATTAAAAGAGTGATTTGGGAAAAAGAGTTATATGCCTGAAATTGGAATAATAAAATAGCCATACTTGTTAGTAGGGGCAAGGTCTTGGGCTGCACCATTAGATATAAATAGAATGTGAGACACTAGCATGAGTCACGTGTGTGGTTAAAATTTACTAGTGAGCGTCGAGTATTACTTTAAGGGAAACTTATGACTAAGTGTATTTTATTAGTATGTTTTACTTAACCCAACATAAATGTATTATCATTTGATATTCTATCATTAAATGCATCAATATAATTAATAAAATACATCAAAAGTCTCACATGACTTAAGGGAAGAAGAGCGTTGTCCAGTGTTATTTTACCAGAACATCTCAGCTCAGACTAGTACTTTTCAAGGGATTAGCAGTCTCATGTGGCTGGTGGCTGTCTTAATGGGTATCAAGATCGTAACATGATAATAGAAATAGGTATGACAATGGAGAAGAAATAGGAGAACTTGAAAGCCAATGAATCATTTTTGTAGCCATCTAAATTAAGATGAAGACAAACTTCATGGTGAGACATTGTCTGAGAGGTGTGAGCTAATATTTTTGGATAACCCAGAACAACCTGGGTATAAGGTAATTTAAGAGAGTAAATTAAAATCTGATGGCACAAAATTTAAGGTTGAGAGCTTTTAGGAAGTAAGAAGAGAGCCATCTGAAAAGAGACATCAGTTCCAGATCCATAACAACTGAGTTTGTGAAAGAAGGAAAATAATGCTTATTTAATGAGTTTTAAGGAAATTGATGTTTTGTTTTGTTTTGAGACTAGGTCTTGCGAAGTTTGCCTGTGGAACCGCGGGCTCACATTGCCCGGAATACCATGAACTCAAGCTTTCCCCAGCCTCAGCTTCCCAGGTAGCTGGGATTACAGGCATGTGCTACCATGCCCAGCTGGTTTTTTTCTTTTTTTTTTTGGGGGGGGGGTAGGTCTCACTGTGCAGTCCCAGGCAGGACTCAAACCCATGATCCCCAAACCCAGCTGGGTTCCATAGGCTGACACTTACAAGCACATGTCACCTTGCCCAGCTTTGCTTTTTACATAGAAAAGATCCAAGTTTTCTCTTAAAGGAAAAGTGTAGAAGGAATAATTAGGGGGCAGGAGTGAATAAAGGTAAAAATAAGACACATGCATTAGACACACGAGCAGAATGAAGAATAAAGGGTGCATTGGACCCTGAAACTTTTGTGGTGCCTGAAATAATAAGAATAGGAAGCATAATAAGATTCACTTTGGTACCTGATATTCTGGAGTGTTCTGGGGAAGCCCTGGATGTAGGGGCTGATGGGGTAGATAGGGCTACCTAATTTGTGTGTATATATATATATATATATATATAGTGTATATATTGTGTATATATGTACATATATATTGTATATATGTACATATATATTGTATATATATAGTATATATATACAATATATATGTATATATATAGTATATATATACTATATATATACAATATATATACTATATATACACAATATATATACTATATATACACTATATATATACTATATATATAGTATTTCCTCACACACAACCCCCACCATGCATTTGCTTAGCAGAAACTTGTGGCTTTTTACTTTTTAAAAATTTTGGTTGTTGTTTGTTTGTGTGTGTATGTGTATATATATGTCTATGTATACACATATATGCATATTACATCATTGTATGCCCTGGAGTTCTCCCACCACCTTATCACCCATGAACCATCTTGAGCCATCTAATTCTCTTGTGTCCTCCTCCTCTCTTGCTCTATACTTCAGTTCTGTTGACAGTTTTAAATTTCTCTTGCTCATTGTTTGTTTGTTTTCCCTCTATCCCTCATGTAAGTTAGGCCTTCCAGTATTTCTTTTTCTTTCTGGCTTATTTCTGCTAACATGATCCCTTCTAGCTCTATCCATGTTACTGCAAATGACATATGTTTGTCTTTTTTTGACTGATGGATGTTTTCTGTAAATATACCACATTTTTCCGAACCATTCATCAGTTTGGGGGCATTTGGGTTAAGTTGCATATTTTATGATAATATTTTTGAGGTATAAATAGCGTGCCCTCCAATTCACCCTTTTAGCACGTACAATCCAATGCTGCTATGGTGTATTTGTGTAGTTGTGCAGCCACAGCCACAATCTAATTTCACAGCTTTTCAACAACCTGCACAAAAGAAATTCTGAACTCATTAGTATTCACATTTGAGTTTCCTCCTCAACTCACCATTCCTAGTCATAGGCAATAACTTTCTATCTCTATGATTTTGCAAACTCTGGACACTTCATGTAAATAACATATTCACTATTTTGTATTGATGCTTTCAAGGTTCAGTCACATTATGACTTGTATCACCAGTTATTCCTTTTCATTAATAACACTTTGATAGATTTAGGGTTATTCCCTTCTTTTGCTGCTATGAATATGGCATCCAAATTTAGGGATGAATGTTTTATTTTCATGGGCACATAGCTGAGATTGAGATTTCTCAGCTATTTGGTAACTATGATTATCACTTAATAGACTATGGGACTCCTGATCCAATATGAATGTTCCACTTTACATTCTCATCAACAATTTAAAATTGCTGGAAGCTTTTTTGTGGAATATTGCTAATTAAAGGCTAGAGGTATGGAAATGCAGGTTTTTGTTATAATGTAACAATCTTAACCACTGGAATTGGGTGTGAAATGTAGAAATAAGAATGATCTTAGAGTCAGTGAATGGGGAAACAGTTGAATCACAATCAGCATTATGCCCTCCCCCTCTTTCAGTGTCTGTTGTTGGAGTCCAGAGAACATAATTTCTTTATCAATAAAATCTTAATAGTCACAGTAACCTTATAAAACAGCTGCACCCCATCTTGCTTTATAGAAGAAACATCTGAGACATAGGAAGTTTTGAACAATTTGCCTAAGTATACACTGATTCTCATTATAGATTGTAAAATGTCATAATTATTTGAATAATCTATATTAGCACAAACATCTTGAAAGTGGAGTTCCAGTTGTCAAAACAGAATACTCCTTGGTAAGTTTGCTTTTGTGAACAAACAGCAAATCCAAAGTCATACTGATTGTGAAATTAAGGGGGTTGTTTAATTTCACAATTATTTGCATAATCCACAGCAGCACAAACATGTTAAAAATGAAGTGTAGTTTCCCTAACCAAAATGGTCCACACGAGGTTTCCTTTTTATGTATTTAGGAGTTATTCTAAGCCTTTCAATTTTCATTAGCACTAACAGTTGTAGACATCAATGTGGAAACATCTCCACATGCCCTGAAATGTGGGAAAACCATCCATTAAGGTGTTTATAAATAGGCTTAAATAGGATGACTTAAATAATGGGAAGAAGGTGCATTTATCTTATTCTTAGTCATGGAGAGAAGCCACGTTTCAAATGACTTTTTTTGGCAAGAGTCATTAAATGTGATTTGACGTAATGCCACAGGGAAGAGAAGTAGATGAATAATACCTAAAGTGAGTATGAAATGGGGCCTATATTCTGACTCACCTTTCTACAGGGATTGTCAATTAACATATCTTTTTTTTTTTGAAAATGAGAGTTATTCTATCCTTTTCAATGTTTTAGAAATATCCTGAATGCAAAAATAAATGTCATGTGTATTTGGTTGATTTCTTAGGTAGCTGAAATATATTTTATTGTTACAAAAATGTACTTTTCAAAAAGATGTAAAAAATATAATTAAGTTCAAGTCTTGAGTTATAAGAATGTATATTCATATTGCCAAGTATTATGAGGTTTTATATGTCATGTCATAATGTTTAGTAACAGAAAACAATATTATAAAATTAAAAAATAATATTAAATAATATTCAGTAATAGGGAAACTGTTTAAAATGTTAAGTGAAGAATGTTCAAAATGTTTAAAATGTTAAGTGAAGAATAGAAGAAAGTTACACAGCCTTTTTGTTTGGTTTGGGGAAGAAAGACAAATTGAGACAGAAGAAATATCTTTATTGAAAGCTATACTTTAGTGTAAATTAAATACTCCAAATGTTACCAGTGACTTTCTTTGGTGTTAGGAAAGTATAATGATCAAGATGCTCTTTTTCTGGCACAGTATTTACTTTTAACTTTCTGTTAAAAAAAAAACCTAAGTAATTCATTTTACAATAGGCTATTAAGTATTTTTATATATTATATTCTCCTTACTGTTTTTTTGCATTACATAGAATTCATGTTTTGAAGTTTATTAGTTTATTAGGGGAAAAATGTTCAAATATAAGCTACATAATAATAAATAGAAAGTTGAAATTGAAGTCTTGTTTGCTTTACAAAAAGTTAGAATTTTATATGTATAGTTCTTGAATTTTTATGAAAAGCATGACTGACATTCTCATCAAAGGTCCAGTTAATTTTAAAAAACTGATTATTTCACCGTTTGTGAAGTCATAGCCTATTTCTTTTGAAGGGAAGTGACAAACTTTCGTGATCCAAGCCTGCCCCCTGGTGCCAAGACTATATCTGCCTGTGAAAACACTGGTTGCAGGCGCCCTCTTGAAAAGCTGCTCAGAAGTTACCTGGAAATTGAAATACTGAATACTGGAGATACATTTTCCAGGAAAGACCTCAACATTTCCCTAGTGACTGAAGTCAACATAATGTTAAATGACAAAAATAAAACATAGATTGGGGTATAATGAGAATATAATGACATTGAAATCAGGCTGCTAAATGATTAATAAGTTATTTTGGTTTTTTCCCTCCCTTATTTATTAAGAAAAAAGGGACTATAGACCTGGCAAATCTGAAGGACAATTTTTTAATGCCTGTTCATTTTATTCACTAGGTGCCAAGAAAATTACATGCAAGGACTCATTTTAATGTCATTTGGGTCTTGATTATCAAATAGATGAAATTAAGAGGTTATCTGTCCACAGTGTTGGTCAAAAAATGTGTGTATTCAGTTCTGAAAGAAATGATGCTTAGGATTCAAAGAGAGAATGTGAAAAGGGACTTCAGAGAGTTGCTCTGTCAGAAATAATGAGTCATCATCGCATTTTTGGAGGCAAAGCCTGCTGTTCATGCTGCCTGCTATTTTGCTGTTGAAGACTAGAAGACACATTTCTTCCTTCACAGGAGGCAGAAATGATCCTGATCCTTAGAAAGCCAAAAAGAAGTGTGGAAAGAATGGTGCTTGCAAGGGCTTAGTTTACATGGTTCAAAACTGAACTCAACGGACAATTCCTCTAGGATTTAAGTAGAACAGTTACCCCACCTGAGAGTACCACACCTTCTGTTTTGTGATGGTTTTCAATATATTTATGCATTTCTATAAGAATGATATAATTCTTTCCCATCTGAGCACTTGAAGGCTAAACCTTAAAATTTACTCTTAGTGTCACATAATGATTAAACCATTAAGATGACTGTTTTAAATGCCATGGAGAACTTGGGTCACCTGATTGATTAATTTAAACAATTATTAATAGATTTAATTTAGGATGCTTAAACATCTTCAAGGAAAGAGCTGTGTCCAAAATTTATCCAGGATTATGGTGAAGATTGCTTCCAGAGACATGAGTGTACATTGTAGTACAATTCTACGTTCAGTATTATTGTTGGAGATTAATGCAGTTCCATTGTCTAGAGGACCCTCCATGCTGTTTCTCATAGCTACAATTCATAAATCTTCAAGGATTCCTTTTTTCTATATTTTTGCCAGCACTTATGGGCTTTTTTGTTTTGCTTTGTTTTTATAATGGTCATCCTTATAGTATCACAGGCATGTAAGTATTTCAAATTACTGAGTTACATATATTAAATATGTAAAGTTTCTGCATATCAATTACAGCTCAATACAACTATATTTTAATATATCTGAGAAAGGAAAAGTTTAAAACCCCAAAATTAGAAATGCAGAATTAGAATCAAGATGAAAGCATCTTAAAATTACTTGATTTTTCATTTCTTTGAACTTTAACCCTTAAAATGAACAAAGTGTCATAATGAACCACTTGTCACATCAGCAAATTTGATAATGGAGAACCAAAGGGAAAATTATTATGTCAACTCTCATACACACAGTCTTTTTGAACTACACATGTTGCCAAAATAGCTATTCATTTTTAATGACAAACCATCTATTCACATAAAATTCAGTAATGCACAATATGGAAAACTCTTGTGGTATTGGCATCATTGAAGATAAGAAAGAGTTGAATTAATTTTAGAACCAAGTATTGCACTGTTACCTCAATCTTCTTACAAAGAGATAAGCCCTAAAAAATGTGGGTGACTTCCAAAGACATATACTGAAGATAGAAAAATAAGAAAATCAATCAGCCATAACCCATACATATTGTTCCTTTTATGGAAAAGAAGGAACAATCTGAGACACATTCTTCCACATGAGTATCAAAGCCACCCTCTTTTTAGGGCTCAGATATTCTGTTTCTCCTCCATCTTTTTACAGAGCTCCTTCTTCACAAGCATTTAAATGAATCCAAGCCTTTAATATCTTAAACAAAATGACCTAATTTCTCCCTCCAACAAACTCACTCTACCAGGCCCTGCCCTACTTTCCTGAGGTCTTCACAGCCAACCATAATGAAAAATTTGTGTCCTTGCCAGTCTTGAGTTTTTCACATCTCACCTGCTCCCTGAACTGCTACGATGTGTGCCTAACCGGTAATTCCTTTCCACAGTTCAGTGACTTTAGTCCATTTCTAAATTCAACGGAGGATTTTTGATTGTTCCATTATTCGGCATTCCAGCAACCGTCCACATTATTAGATTATTCACTGTGCCCTCTCAGAGAATGAAATGCATTCTTTTTACTGCCAACTTCATCTTTTCCTGGGGTTTGTCTTTGGGTTGTTTTGTTTGCTGCTTTTGTTGTTTTCCTTACTGATTGCTCCCTTGCTAAGTCATTTTCCTCCTAATCCGAATGATTTCCAGTTAGAATTTTCCAAGATTTGAGTTCTGACTCTCTTTCCTTTTTATTCCAAGTTATCTCCATGGCAATTTTATTTATACACATGGACTTAATTACAAATCACATGCTAGTGATTCCCAAGTTCACGTCCACCTTCAGGTTTTTCCAAGCACCTGACCTATTTCTCCAACAACTGAATTGGTATCTCCACCTGGACAACTCAGGCATCATTTGTTTATAATGTCTTTTAATGGATGCTCACTGTCTTAGAGTTAAAATAGGCGAAGTATCTCTGACCTTATTTTGCACTAAGCAACAACTTTTTTTTTTTACCACTGAAAATAGCTTTGTTTTTCATTGCATTCTCTCCATTCAGAGGGTCTTTGTTAGTTCTTCCTTTTCCTAGAAATCTCTCTTTTCTCACACTATATTTTAAAGGAAATTTACTCTTGTCTATCACATCTCAGTTCTAATGTTGCTTATGTAGGAAAACCTTCTTTCATCAGTGTTGACACTGAAAAGACAAACATTAAACTAATAGGCTTTTCTACTAATTATATTGTGAAGTGCTAATTTCCTAAAGCAAAACATCTCCCTCCCACTGAGGGGGATGATATCATATGCACATAGGCAAATGTTATTTTTCTATTTCCACTGGGACTTGTGTTGCTGAAAAAGTCTACTAATGACAGTTTTTAATTTTCATTTCTTTCAAAATAAAAAGTTGCTCTGATGACATATAATACAATGTAGCACTACTGGAGATAGTTAAGTGTCATACTTGAAACATAACATAGTTGCTATTTTCTAGATATTAGAAATATCCTTTTATACTAATTTTTACAAAAACACATTCCCTAGATGTTTAGATTATGCTCTTATGCAAGTAGAAGTTCAATAAACTCTACCCACATAGCTATTTCAGAGTTTTATGAATGATTTCTCATTCACTTACCATGTGAATAATTTGCAGTCTTTCTATTCTTATTTGTTATTTCCCACTATAAATAAATGTTTATAATTTTTAAAATGATATAAAAGAACTCTTTTTATTTCATATTTTCATGCATGTCAGTGAAATTTCTTAATTTAATACTTATAGACCTCACAGATATATAATTGCTACATTGAACTCATTAAATATAATCTAAGGTTTCTTAAGATACATGCATCCTCATCCATTTGCTGTCACTTTCTTCCTATAGACTGTGCATGTAAATAATTCAAATCACATGGACTAGAAATAATCTAGATCTATGACCTTTGTATTCATCACAATTATTTATCTGACCACCACAAGACATTATCCAGCTCTAAAGACTTATATTACATGTGTTTTCACTTATTGCATTATATGTATTTCTTAAACACTACCATAATATTTTTGGACCAAGTCAGTAAATATATTTTATAAGGAAAATATAGTGTTAATAAAATAATACTCTTCTACCTTGTGCTTTTTGGAGTAGACTATGTTGTTGTGCCTACATCCTGAATGATGTCATTATTGATTTATGTGTTTACAACAGGTAGAAACACAGATGTTTTCATATTACAGCATAAGTACATTATCTGCATATTCTGTTTTCTAGAAATTGAGTAGCAAGAATTGGAGTTTGCTAGATCTTGAAAAGTCTATTTAAAACCAGTGCAAAAAACATCTCCATCAGCTAAAAACATTAGGGTGCGCACTCCTTTGAGTTTATATAAGTAGCAGGCTGAAAGAACCTTACTGCAGAAGCAACAAGATGAAAAAAGAAACACTTCTATTCTTAATATGTCTTCATGGCTCTATTAGATAAAGTTAATGATACAAATCATTAGTATATACTAAAGACAGTCAACTCCTCTACCCATGGTGCTCCTTATTCTGCCTCTGCCTTTTATATTTCTTTCCTCCTCTCTTAGATGTAATTAGCTTAATGGACTTTGCACTATCACAGCCACCATTCTGAATGTCTTTTCCAAAGCTGAAATGATTTTCAAAGTCAATGTTACCTCCTTTGCGGTCTCTCAGGCAAACACTTATAGTTACAGTGTCACATAGGAACCCACTAAATTGCTTTTTTCTAAAAAGATGCAAATGACAAGAATTGAAACAAAGGACTGTATGTACTTGAGCATTTCACTGATTACTTTGCTTTTGAAACTTCTTGAAATTAAAGACCATAGGAAAGGGGATATGTCAATAAAAAAATAACATAAGGTGTCAGTGAGCAAGGAATCCATTTTGGCATTTATATTGCTAAACATATATTTGCATATATACATATTCCAAATACCTCAATATACATTCCATATATATCAAATACTCCAATTTCAGATTAAAGTCAGATTTGAGCATTCCTGGAACATGTTGAGATATTTTCTCCTGCATCTAGAATTCTCTGTACCTATATTATCCATGCTTGCATAAACTGAAATGGTCAGCATTCTTTTGAATGCCATACACATTCAAGAACACATAAGACATACTTTTGTAACTTATCAGAATATTTTTAACAGAACATTGAAATGAAGGTTGCTCAAGTGATCTAGATTTGACAAAATCATTTGAGGCATCTTCGTGAAAAGTAGAGTAGTGAATAGTGTAGAATGAAGTTTTATTTCCTCTTAAGCCTTCTTAATACGTCACAGTCACATTTCGATATTTAATGACTAATCTTCAGAATCTCACTTTGGCTCTCCTTGTATTTCCAGTATGAATAAGTCATTACGATCTCATGGTCCTTCCCCTTTCTTGAATCCTTAAATGACCAAGTAAAGAGTACTTACAGAAGGTTTCTTCCTCATAGTGAGAGAGGTATTTTTAGATGATGTTATTTTGAGATGTGGACATTGATTTCATAATTCAGGTGCCACATGCAGGGGGAGAATATGAATATGTATCTGTCCTCTTATGCTCAACAGGCAATGCTACTAGCTTTCTGTTCGGAAGCTATGGGAGTCAACACCTAGTCATTCCTAGAGGGATGGTGTTGGCAATGACATTGTTTAGACGTTAACCTGGGAATTGAGTATTGCAATAGAAGCATTGAAGTCCCTGATGTTGTTACCTTAAAACGTTTGCCTGAAAACAGGAATTTCTCAGTTTTGCTCTAAGCACTTTATGTGCTCTTTTCTGCTTCGCTTATGAAACTTAGCTTATGATCTGTTTAACATTTTCAATTATACTGATGATAGAATGATAAATAGGCTAAATCATTCCAACATAGCATATGGTGATGGTTGAGACTGTGTTCTTAATTTTCTTAACGAGTCCCTAGGTCTCAAGGGAATCAATGAACCGTTATTTATATTGTTTTCAGATGCCTAGAGTCTTAAATATGATTCATCTGGTAAAGAAGATCTTCCTTCTCCCTCCCCTCCACCCTCTGCCTAATAAAAAGTAAAAGAGATGAGGTAAAATTAAGGTCATCAAAATGAAATGGGATTCATGTTAGTAACTCTACATCCTAGTGAAAAAACAGGGGATAAGCTTTTCAAAGTATGTGGTTTTGGTAATGATCGGTTAACAGTATCATAGAGAGTCATGCAGTGGGTAGTTTACCAAGATAGAAATTTAGTCCTCCTGCCTTTGGAGGCTGGGAAGTTCAGGGTCAGCTGTCAGCAGAGTTGCATTCTGGGGAGAGCTATTTTTCTAGTTCAAAGCCAGCAATTACTCATGGATTTCCCCCCAAAGAGGAAGGAAAATATTGATCAATATTAATCAATCTGGAGATTAATTTTGGTAAGGCAGTACTCTATTCATGAGGGCAGAACTTATTGAAGAACCACCATGCCATCCAATCACATTGGGCATTAAAATTGTAGCACACACTTGCAAGAGGATACAAACAGTCAAACCATAGTCATCTGTATGTTCGTACTTAAGAATCACAACCTTCTATACCATTAGAAGAATGCTTCCCTCACTGACCAATACACAGGGACATGTCCAAAGAAAAAAACAAAAACCCATATATAATTTGGACTCCTAGCATTACACATTTACCTCCAAGAAGTATAATTACTATGCAGAGAAATGGGAATATTTTCCTTAGACATTTCCTCAAAATATCTGAGATTTACAGAAATGTTAAGTATCCATGGAGAGATGGCTATGACTGTCTAGCAAGAAGAAAAATATCACAGAATTTGCTGGAGAAACAAAAACAGATTCTTCAGACAGTTACTACTAACAAGCAATCAGTCACAGCCATGGTAAGTGGCCTTAGAAGCTCTTCTTTGTCACTGACATCAGGAAATCCATCCTCTGGCTGTACAAACACTGAAATGTGGGCTATTATAACTTGCTTAAAATTGTGTCAAGTGTGTGATCCAGTTTATTATTTGGGTGTATTGAGTAATGCATTTTTTTAATTTCTAGATTTGAATTTAATTTCAGCCTTGAAGTCTCTGCTTGAAGAATAAGAACTCTTTCAATGAGCTTCTAGTGGTTCTTCCATTAGTTCTTTCCTTGGAATTCCTAGATCAAATCAAAATTGTCAGTCAGTGGCAGTCTGGCTCTCAACTCTGTGTCAGCTTGTCTTTCCCTCTTCCCTGTCCTCAAAGTTCAGAAGTCTCCAACTTGCCAAAAAAAAAAAACACAAAAAAAAAACAAAAAAAAAAAACCCAAAAACCAAAAAACAAAATACAAAGCAAAACAAACAAACAAACAAAAACCAACCAAACAAACAAAAAAAACAGAAGGATAAACCTTCTCTGTGATTGTTCACCCAGTCATAGTGGAAATGGAAAAGGCTACCTCTTTTTCTCCTTTTCTTTTGGCAGGAAGGCAACTGGAACTCACTTGTTGGTACACATTCAGTTCCCTGGCAACACCTTGGCATTGCTACTAAGGTCTTGAGCTCTTTGTAGAAGTTTTAATTGCATCGTAAACAACTTTATATTCTTCTTTACTTAAGACAACAGAAAGCCTTTATTTTGCGGATGTTCATCTCTCTGGGATTGCCCTCCTGCAAGAAGCAAGGCGAATCCATGACTAAATCAAGTGGAACAGCCCAAACCTAGTAGGCTACTCTCATAGTTGATATCAGAAATTCAGGAGGAGAATCAGAAACAACCACCTTCACATTGCATTGGCTCACTTTTACTTCTGCCCACAGTTCATTCACCAAAAAGTCATCTGCCAGGTTCAATGACGTGTGGCAAATGTAGACGTGAAGACAGTAGATAAATGCTACAATATAAAGGTGCAGTCTTATTGACCTTTCCTGTCTACCTAACTTCAAACCCAAATCCATCTTAGAAAGTGAGACTCAAATAGATGATAATTTAAAATATCACCATTTTCTGACAGATGAGTTTGACTGAGAAATCAGCATGAATTTGCAGGTAGAATTGTAAGTCTAAAGACCTAATGTCATCAATAGTAGTTTTCCACTCAGAAAGAGAGTCAAGTTCCCCCCCCCCCCGAGAAGTATAAATGCTTCCATCCATAGAATTGTGATCCAGAGACAAGCATTGGGTTTTAACATCTTTCTTTTCTGATCCCCATCACAGTCCCCTTCCTTCCTGCCTCTCTGGATGGAAGTTTTTTTGTTGTTATTGTTGGTTTTGTTTTTTGTTTTTGTTTTTTTTTTTTTTTTTGAGACTAGGTCTTGCTATTTTTGCTTGTAGAATCGCAGGCTCATGTTGCCTGGGGTACCACAGTCTCAAGCAATCCCCAGTCTAGGGTCCCAGGTAGCTGGGATTACAGGCGTGCACTACCACACCCAGCTATGTTGTTTTGGAAGTAGGTCTTGCTACCTGCCCCTGGCGGGGTCCAAACTGTGATCCTTGGTCCTGGCCGCTTACAGGCATGCACCTTCGTGCCCAGACAGGATGCAAGTCTTTTTAACTTACCTCGATGATACCCTCACAGTTTCCTCAGAATCGTTACCCTAATCTTGTATAATTCCCCTCTTTCTACACTCTAATATAAATTATGTTGAGAAAGTTCCATGTTCTCAAGGAACAAACAGGGTGGAAGGAAGAACTATATACAAATGACACATTGTTAGGTTACTGAGCCAAATAGTCACCAAATGGGTGTGTGCAGAAGTGAAGTGTAGATCATTCTTCATCAGTATTTCTCAGACAACAGAATGGACTGAGATATTTGCTTCTCTCTGCTTCCTGAGATTTATTCCAGTGTTGGAATAAAATTTGGCTCTTATCTTTTTTCCCTCTGGATTCTTTTGCTGACCCAATTCTGCCCTTACCCTTTCTATGATAAAAGGAATGTACAGTTAAAGCTGTTTGTGCTTCACTGAAAAGTGGTAGAACTCATTCCCAAATTGGTGTGCTTTCAAAAACAGTATTCAATATCTGGAAGTTTCTTTGTTGATGACAACAAAGAGCAGAAATATGATATAGAATAGAGAGTAGATGTCAAATTTTCACCAATACAGATCTTATAATCCTGCCACACAGAAACCAAAAGAAATTCATTTATTTATTTATTTATTTAATAATTATTAACCTTCCATTTTTTTTCAACATTCTGGTTAATATTGAATACTACTTAATGATCAAGATAAGGAACCCCTCCATCATATGTACTCACTATGTACTGAATTATTGATTTTTTCCTTCTCCTGTTGTACTCTATCAAAAATAATATATAATATATACAAAATGCACTTCTGCATGATATTAATATGCTGATGTGTTCTTCTAGTAAATTTACCAAATAATTCATTGTAGTTTTAAATTATTGTTTTGTCTCAGCATTTCCTGGGGAGTTAGCTTTATTTTATCTTCCACAGCTGTGTCACATCCTAAGGGACTGTCATCTCCACTTTTTTTTTCTTATTTATTATGTTTTATTTTTCCACTAAAGAGAACTAACAGGGTTACTTTAGGATAGATCCTCACTAACTGGTGTGTAAATAATAACATGTGAAATTTAATTTTTAAAGTATCTTCATCAATTTTCCTCTTGGGTTAAAGATCCCCTTGCTGAATACCATCCTAAATTCAGATTTACAACAAAAAAATGTGTGAGCTCAACTCCATGCTTATTATATTTTGAATAAGTTTCAGTATCTGTGATCTGCCCAGACTTTTCTCCAGTCAGCTTCTTCTTTTCCCCCGAGTAATGGACCTTGACACAACCTAGCACTTGATAACTCCAAAACTGAGTCTTAGACTCTGTTCCTTGCTTTCTCTGCAGCTGGGGGAGGATCCAACCATTGTATTAAGCCCACCGGCTTCTAAAGCAACCATCAGCAAAACTAGCAACTTTAGCAGAACTCTGCTTGTCATGTTTCTCTGGAATTGATCATATGTATTAAGGACAAACAATCTTCCAATTATTTGCACATGTTTAATGTAGGCTTAGAAGAAGATAATATGTTTAATTTTTTTGACAATAAAAAGCATTTGCAATGATAGAATGTCAATTATATACTAGGATTGAATTTTCAAAATGATTCCATAAATATTATATTTCACATTTATAAAGTATAAAATTAAATGAAAATTACCAATACCATAGAAGATGTATCATTATAATTCTTGTTGATAATATATTTACAAATAGCTTTATTCCAACAAAGTTTAATTGGGATATGATATGGACCCATTCTTTGAGAAATAAAATACAAAAAACTGACACAGTGGAAGAAAAGGGAAATCTGAATAGCTCTGTATCTAGCTCAACTAAATTTATTATTACAAAACCTTCTTCTTAAAGTTCAAGTCCATATGTTCTTGAAGTATAAAAAATATTTGAATATTATAACTTTTAAGCAAACTCAAACATGGTTTGGTAGATTTTATCAGAAAAAAAACAGGAAGAAGGAAAATAGGATATAGAGGAAAAGAAAATTTAATTTACATTTCTACAAATTACAGTACTAAATTACAGTTCCATTTCTATTATTTCATTCAACACTAAACTCATTTCCTACTTAGGCTCCTGACATTTTCATTCCTGATATTAGTGAGACAAATTTCTCTGGAGTGCACACAGTTTGTCTTCTTTCTCATCTTCCATATTTGCACATTTCTTTCCTATTCCTAGGCTGTCATTCCATCTCTAGATGTCCTAAATTGTATCTAAATTATTTTTAGTAATAATTTATAGTTGCTACAAGTTTTAAATTAATAGAACTTAACTTGAATCAATTTTGGACAAAAAGGTTGAGAGAGGTTGTGATGGAGATGATGTTGGTACTTTGATGATGATACAATCAGGTGTGGTAACCTATACCTGAAGAGGTGTGAAACTATTCCTAAAATATATGTACAATGTTGTAACTGATAATTTAGTAAAAGAAAATTGAAATCAAGGTCTTAAAGGACTATTTGTACATCCATTTTCATAGCAGCATTGTTCACTATAACTAACTGTGAAAGCAACTCAAGTATCAATGATGGGCCAAGTGGGTAAATAAAATGTCAGAGTAATAAAATATACATGAAATGTTTATTCAATCTTACAAAGAAATGAGATTCTGATGTATTCCACAGCATGGTTGAAACTTGAGAATATTATGCTAAATGAAACACAAATACTGGATGATTCCATTTCTGTGAGGGACTAAAGAATTCAAAATCATAGAGAAAGAGAATGATGGTCGATAGGAACTTGGAATGGAATCAGTGGAAGTCAACATTCAATGTAAATAGAGTTTCAATAGTGCAAAATAAAAGAGTTCTGGAAACAGTTGGTAGTGATGATTACCCAAGATGAAGGTTCTTCATATCCCTGAGAGGTACACTTACAAATGGATAAGATCATATCTTTTATGTTGTGTGTACTTCAACATAATAAAAATAAATTGGAAAGCAGGAAAACTTCGTAACTAGTATTAAGAAAATGATTGAGTAGAAAAGCTCCTCTATGCTCAGATGAAGACATTATCACACAGCCTTAATAAGAGAAAAGGGATGTATATTGTATTGGATAACTTTAGTTATCCAAAGTTATGCAAGTGGTGTGGCAACTTATATTTGAAGAGATGTGAACACATATGCTAACAGATAGACAGGGAGAGAGGCAGACAGAGAGACACAGACAGACAGAGCTACTAAATATAAATCAGATGAAATCAATAAAGGATAAAGTGTAATTTTAAAATACTAGTACTCTAATAAACCCATTGAAACTGAAATGGTTGTTTTGAATATATACTAAGCAGTATTCTTACTGTTTTTTAAGCAATTTGTTGTTTAGAGAAGCAATATTTTTTAAAGAAAGTATCTCTTTATGTTAATTTGAACATTGAAATGATATTAAAGAATTTTATTACAGTATCTTTGTCAACTAACTAAAATTTTCTAACAATGTGAGCTGACTCTGCAAAATTGCTTTATTTATTTATTTTTTTAAATTTGGAACACTTTGTGAATTTGTGTGTCATCCTTGTGCAGAAGCCAATTATCTCTGTATTGTTCCAATTTTATTATATGTGTTGCCAGAGCAAGTACTGCAAACTATTTTTAATGTCACCATGGAAGTGGTACATTCTTCACCCTAAAGAATGTAGCTGAACATGGAACTTGGAATTTTCAGGCGTGGTCCTTGGTTCAAAGGAATTTAGAAAGAACACCTATGCAATCTACCTGTATGTACAAGTTTGATGGTCTTCCTGCTATTTGTCAGAGGACCATATTGTTTGCTTTTAGTTTTCCTGGAGTATTGAGGACTCTGGCTCACCTTGCATATGGAAGACTTAAAGAAAAAGGAGGTTAGAAGGAAAAATAAGATTAATTCATATTTACAACACATTTTTGAAGCAATTGTTTTTCTTAGAGTCACAAAAATTCCATAGTATTCCCTATTGCACTGTTTGCTATGCTTATAATTTGTAATAAAATATCACCACTAAAAGTAGACTTTAAACAATAATTTGACAAAAGCTAGTCTTATGTGTTTCCTTTGAACTTAACATAATTGCATTATCTACAGTTAAATCACTATCTTCAGATTTAATAAAAACTTGCTCCTAAGACTTCAGTAATTACAATAATGGGCATCTAATTATGTCATAACTTTTTATTTTGTATGTTGCAATAAATACTTCCTGTTATTTTCCATAGTAAAGCATAAGCATAACCAAAATATTTGAGGATTAACTGAGAATCAATGAACTAAAGGTCCTAATAGCCACTTCCTGTGAGCATGACTTCTAAAATATCTCTGAGACACTATGGTATAGTTACCACTTGAACTCTTACACAGACAGATATCTCACTTCATCACAAAGAAGCCCTTATATTCTATTATTTCAATAGCTATAATTTTAGAAGGACTGTATCACATAGAATAGATTTTTACCTTCCTTTAATTTTTACTAAAGGTGTGCAGTGATGTTATCAGTATATCAATGGCCATTTAGCATAATTTTAACCATTCTGGTAAAGGATAATCTTTTCTATATTAAATACAACATATTCTCCTTTCATAACTTTATTGTTTCAACCTTCACATTTTTTGTAGCCTTGTGACCTGCACACCATGAAATGCGTCTTTATTTTATTCCTCTTTGAAATACATTTTTTCTTTCCTTTAGGTAATATTTAATGATATTTCTGTTTCTATTGTCAAGTCATGTTTCTCCTGTAAAGAAGCTTTCCAAACAAGTGTCCCAGTGGACAAACAACCACATTGAGTATGATAATAAGTAACTCCAGTCCTCTGTTTTCCTAAGAGAAATATAACAATGTAGAAGAAATTATGTCTATTTTCTACTAAAATATATAAGAAAATTCAGGGATACAGAGATTTAACTGAACAGTATTGAACTTTGTGTTCTTCCTAGACATATAAATATGCAAATAGGCAAATGGACTTTTAAAAGGAGTAGGCAATTTTCCTCTCTTGTAGAATGTGTTTCAAATTCTACAATATTCCTATAAGATCAAATCTGGAGAGATCAATTAGGCAAATCCCCTTACTGATATGACAATGTAGTCAAATAAGTGAATTTCATTTTCAAATTGATCTTTCTGTTTTCTTTGGACAGATGAGCTGCACAAACAAAACATTACGGAATATGTATAAATGGAAAAATAACTAAAGTACTGATGCATTTGATCAAAACAAATGAAGAAATATGGTCTGAACAACAATAAGCACTCACTTTCTAATAACATTACAAAACTTGATGTCATTAGTTTTTGTTACCAATCATTTGCTGTGGTGTAATCTGTAGCATGTCTCCTTCCTAAAAACACCATTTGGAGATATAGATTAAGTGCCTTATGCATGTTCACACTCAGAAGCAGTGATTTTCCTGTTTATGAACTTGCAATATAAATTGCTCCCCAAATATTTCTGTACAAGTATCATTGTTGTGTTATTTGCAATAACAAATAATATTATGCACATTCAGAATAGTCCAAATCAGGAGTAATTGAAATATTTGAATGCCTTTATATCTTGCAGTGTAGTGTATAAATCCATTGGACTCCAATTTGATGATTATTTCCTAGCATTTTATGTCTTCATAGTTCATTTAAGGGGGAAAAAACTGTAGGACACAAAAAGAATTAAGGAATGTTTGATGGAGTATTGTTTCCACTGTGCGAACTGGAAGAAGATAGACCACAACATTAATTTCAATACCGTCATTGCTTTGGCTAAAGTAGGGCAGATATTCTGAGGAGATTAGCATAAAGGATCAGCTTAAGTAGAAAAGCTGCTATGGGTTGAATTGTGTTCCCCATTAATAATCCTTAATACCTAGGATGAAGTGGATCAGGGATCATGTTTAAAGAAGAAATTAAGTGATGTAATTATGGTGGGTTCATATCTAATACAACTTTCCAAGTGTTTTTGTAAGAAGATCAGAACATAGACATAAAGGAAAGACCACGAGTAGACATAGAGATCAAGGTCATCTGCAAATCAGTTAAGGATTTCTCAGAAGGAATCAACTCTTGCATCTCCTCTCACACTGGAACTCATTTATCTCATGAGAAGATAAATTTCTGTTGCTTAAAACGCCCAGTCTGGTACTTTGTGATAGCAGCTCTAGTCAACAAATGTAGAGCATAATTGCTACATAAGAAGGTAAGATTAACTGGATGATGTCAATTATGCAAACCATCACACCTATAGAAAAAGTGAACTATGTTTAAAAATCTGGGAGAATTTAACCATTCCTGATCAATTTGCTATGTTAGCTGTCTTGATTTTATGAATGATTCTTTTCCTTTTGACCTAATACTTCCTTTGCAATATTTCTCTTTCAAAGGCTCAAGGTTTCTATATGTTGATTTTGAACACTAAAAATATTTTACCAATGATTAGTAGTGCATGTTTTCTTTCAAGTTAGTGTTTTTGTGGGCTTTGGGTAGGTTCCTAGGAGTGACATAACTGAGTCCTATGGCAGATCCATAGTTAGTGTTTTGAAGATCCTCCCCACAGTTGCCCATAGTGACTGAACCAGTTTACATTCCTACCAACAGTGTAAGAGGGTTAAATTTTAGTCATATACTCATGGATGAAAACAGATGAAAGGGTCAAGAGATAGATAGATAGATAGATAGATAGATAGATAGATAGATAGATAGATAGATAGATAGATAGATAGATAGATAGATAGATAGATAGATAGATAGATAGATA
The DNA here is from genome assembly GCA_004024945.1 of Uropsilus gracilis. Taxonomy (NCBI): domain Eukaryota; kingdom Metazoa; phylum Chordata; class Mammalia; order Eulipotyphla; family Talpidae; genus Uropsilus; species Uropsilus gracilis. The sequence goes on from PVHY01005321.1 coordinate 32,115, forward strand.
GATAGATAGATAGATAGATAGATAGATAGATAGATAGATAGATAGATAGAAAGATAGATTCAGCTATATTAGAATATGACCACACATTGGAATACTACCCAGTGATCAAAAAGACAAAATCATTCCATTTGTGGGAATGTGGATGGAGCTGGAAGGGTTAATGCTAAGTGAGATGAGTCCAAAGGAAAAAGATAAATACAGGATGCTTTTATCTATATGTGTAATATAGAGAAATGAAACCAAAAAGTCAGATGAAGACAAAGCTTGGAAGCTGACCGCAGATACTAGGCATCTGTGAGGAGAGGGGTATAACAACAGATAGGTTGGGGAGATAATGGGAAGAGCACAAAGATATTTTGATTGCTAAGAGTGCTTTGGTGGTGAGAGAACTATGGTGATTTCACCTGAGGAGACAAATCATACATTGTCTAAAAATTCAATTTAAAAAATGAACTCATGATTAGAAGAACAGAAATAATACTTGAAAACTAAGGAGTAGGTCTGTGATGCTGAAGATGGAGATTTGAATTTACCTTCCAAGCAGAGAAGTTTATGGTTTGCAGATAATCACTTTAATGGGCTTTCAATTATGCAATATTTAAGTAAGTTCCCATTCTGGGATGTTGACTTGCCAGACATCTTGGCTCCAAGAAACTAAACTGCATTTCCAAATAATATAAAAGACTCTTCATTCATTATGTTGTAGATCAGGATTCCACTTAGAAATGTTTCTTTTATAAATATGGCTTCAGACTGTACTTTCCCTAATTACATTTATTGTTTTTTGGCAGATGTCGTGTGTGTGTGGTCTTGCATTAGCATTTGCTCAAGACACTGAAGGAAGAATTGCCAAGTTAGATGGGGATCCCTAATAGCTGAGGAGCCATGGATCTGACTTGAACTAAATTGCTCACATCTACAGGAATCTGATTAAGGATCCATCCTCTGAGAGCTATTTTTATGTGGAATAACTAATACATGAACTGATGTAATAACTACAAGATTTACCTATTCTGATTAGTTATGTTTATGAAGTCTTAAGACAAAGCTAACCTCTGTTAAGAGTTTTATTTTTTATGATGAGAGATGGAATTCTCAAGTTCAGTCATCTTGGAAAAGAGACTGCATTGGAGTAGGAAATAAGCACTAGAAAAGTATTCTTTCAACTTGGTAAGGAAGCGGGATGGCAATTAAATTATTTTCTTTAGCCAATGGGGAAGTTCACTGACCAATAATATGTTCACTGGAGGAAAATTAGAGGCTCCTGTGACTCGGAGGTGAGGCAGGATTTAGCAATTGTACAGCATAAGATCAGCCATAGTTGGTTCTTATTCCCAGTTGTCAGTGAGGTAGGTCTTTTCTCCTAGCTTATATATACTCATAGTTCTCCAGATGCTGGAAAGGTAATTGAATCCGCAAATAGTATACTAAGCACTTAATTATGCATTCATGAAAAGATTTTCTTAATTGACTAAACAGATTCTACTAAACTCAGAGGTCAAGGTAACCAACACAATCGATAGAATAAAATGAAGATTCTAACTGAATCTTTGCATTTAAGTAGATCTCTGCCCTTCATCAGGCTCTTCGAGGATGCTTCTATTCCTAAATAGGCGACTTGGACCAGAGAGTTCTTATGCTCAATCATTGGCCTTTTTTTATTTCTGGTTTATTGTTTATTATTTATTACTGAAAGATATCTAAGAATTTGAATTTTAGAACAGTATTTTATTTGTTTCAATATGTGAAAAATAAGGTCAATGTAGATCAAAAGAAATGCACAGCTGAAATGCAACCAAAATCAAAAGTTGTCTCTTTAAATTGTTTTTCCTTAACAAAAACCTGATCATGGTTCACTACTATTCTTGTCCCCATGCTTTTACTGTCTCCAGGGGAAAACTGCAATACCATGACTTTCTAAACAAAATCTTGATCATTTCCTGAAATGTGAATAAAATTTTAATTTAACGCAGCAGTGACTTTATAAGAACACTGAAACTGTTTCCAAGGTAATTTTATTTCCCTTTGAAAGGTTTCTTAAATTGTATTTATCGATGTAAAATTGCTTAACCACATTGTCTAAATTCACATCTTTACTAGGGCACATCATCACACCGTAATTAGCACCTTGAGTCATTATTGTTGACTCGGTATCATTTTCAAAGACTTGTCCATGACATTCATATCATGGTCACCACCACAATGTACAATTGAATGCTTTTAGCTCCTATCACCTCTTAAACTCATTCAGAACTTTATTCACCTAAGTATGCCAAAGCTGGGTGTGGTGGCACACACCTGTAATCCCAGCTACCTGGGATGCTGAGGCTAGGAATCACTTGAGTCCGTGGACTTGAGACTATCCTGGGCAACATAGTGAGACCTACTCTCTAAAAAAAAAAAAAAAAAAAAAAGATAGCCGGGGTGGTGTAATCCCAGCTACCTGGGAGGCTAAGGCTAGGGATTACTTGAGTCTGTAGGTTCGAGACAACCCTGGGCAACATAGTGAGACCTAGTCTCTAAAAATAAAATAATGTATGGTGAAAACAGCGGGCCCTCCAGGAAAATGCTTGTATTTAATGCTTTTTCTTTATAATATTGATGAGAAAACATTTTATTCTTCATTTGGGCCACAACCTGTGTGGTTTCCACATTCTTTCCAGGGTTTTCTCTGAGTGCTTCAGTTTCCTGCTCCAGTGATATGCACATGGAAGCCGTTGCTTAGTCTTGACTCTCAGTCTGAGTGATGGTTATGTGTGTGGCCTGCTATGGAAGGGCATCCTGTGGGATACTTGATTTAATCAGGACTTTTACATCAGCCTGTGGCTACCATCAGCTCTGACTGCTTGACCGAATTCATGCAGAAGGCACTTGGCAAAGGGCAAAGGGCATGTACATCTGTAATTGTGGACACCTGAGTCCAAAGAGTAGGGTGTGTGCATTTGTGAGTGCACACACCTGTGCCTGGAAGTTGTGATAACAGTGAGAGCACAACACCAGTAGTGCTGCGAGCAATTCAAAGGGACAAGTGGTAGGACTACAAAAGAGGGAGGAGGGATGGGGAGGGGAAGGATATGATGTGTGGGGAGCTGGAAGGCTTCATTGCCTGCGTACCTCTCAGCACCTCCTGTCTGGCTCCACTGCCCAGCCTAGCCTGCCCACTTGCTATGCACGTGAACCTCCCTGCCTTGTGAGCCTATGTCCCTGGTTTCCTGAGAGCATTAACGCTATTAAATTTAGCAAGGGCTCCATCTACTGAAATCCATAGTGAACCTGACTTGCTCAAGATCTTATCATATACATCCTATGGAGGGGTAGGACCTGTCTTGAGCCCTTAGCTGCTGGGTCATCCTCTCTTTCTAACTGGGTTAGAAAATGAATGAATGGATGAATGAATGGATGAATGGATGAATGAATGGATGAATGAATGAATGAATGAATGATTATGAATGTCTAGTATTGGAAGTGCTTTAGGTCTTTATTTAGAAGGTGAGTGATATTTTATGAGACCAGAAACATGTGTTGGGAACTTAATATTTCTACAGCTCGCTTACTGAAACATTGGTGCCGTTGGCACTCATTTTGCATATGATCACAGTTTCCAAGAGCCATCTGATGACATTACGTGGAGACTCGTTGAAGGCTTCTCAATCTGTTCATAATACATATTGTTGCATTTTGATTTCAACAAGCATAGCAGGAAGGTTTGCATTCAGAATATGTTTGAAATCAAAAGATAAAATGTGAATACTCAGTGTAAGGGAGATATATGGTCATTGAAAGGGTTGAAGGAGCAAGGCCTACAATGAACTCCAAAGGAGAGCTTACTAAACATACAAGTTTTAATACCCCCAAAAGTGGATTTTTTCATAATTTCATTCTGAAAGTTAGGGAGAATAGGGATCATGAGAAAACAGCTTTCTCAGCATCTAACAGTCTGTTTTTCCTCTTGACCTTTCAGCTAGTCGATCACATCTCACCAGGAGATGGAATCCCCAGGCATGGAGAGCAGGAAATCAGATGCAACCTTGATGTTCAGTGTGTGAAACATTCTTGTGTAAACTATACCTAAACCTGGGTTCTTCAGCACAGCAGAAGTTGGGAGGGTACAGGGAGATTGTATCTGTTGTTGGTACCTTATATTTCCCACCTGGTCATTGCTTAAAGTGTTGGCTCACACGGTCCTCAGATTCACTTCCGGCACCCAAGCTCTGAAGAAATTTCAGAGACTAGCTTTTATCTTTCTACGCTTCTTTGAGTGGAAGAAAGAGGAAATGAGGATTGTGAGCCAATTCAAATATCATACCTTTTTTAAAAGTTGAAATAGTCATCGTCAGGCTTATTTTAATCAAAGCAAATGTTTCAGAGAAGAAGACAAAACAACCTTTACCAATCAAAATATTTCACTTGATAAAGAGAATGGTAGCAAGAAACAGTCAAAGTACATGACATGCACTCAGTTGAACTAGTTTAGAATGTCTTCTGGCTTTTATGTTCATTTTGGAAAGTTTTTTTTTTTTCCTTCATTCAAAATCACCTTAGGAAGTAATTTTTTTTTTAATTTAGTCACTATCACAATGATTAAAAAATCTTTAATATTAGGGAACTGACTCTGAATACTGAAAAAGAAATCTATGAAAATTTTCATTTCATTTAAAGTTTATAGAAATACCTTACATATTAAAATTCTTATGAGATGGGATCCACATCTAGCTTGTTAATCATTTATTTACTTTGCAAAATGCTAGCATTGTAAATGCTCTTGAAGTATGATGACCAGGTGAAAACATAAGAAAATCTGCTGAAGCCCAGTAACCTAACAAAAACAGCCTAGGGGGCAGAAAAACAGCTGTCTAGAAAAACAACCTGTGACATACTGACTCAGTTTACTGGTATGCAGCCTAGTTTCTCCTTGAATCTTCCTCATTCTACCTTTGCCACGCCAGGTCATGTACTAGTGTTAGCCCATCTGGAACAACAAAGCATGCAAAGTGTATAAAAATCCTTAATTTCCCAGTAGGGGTACTCAGCCTTTGTGTATGAACCACTGAGTCAGTACTGGTACTAATAAACCTGCTTCTTGTCAGCCATGGTGTTCTCTTACCCTGATTCTCTTACCCTGATTACTCACACTCTAAATTAGTTCTTTACACAAATCTGGCAGATGAATAACCGCAGTGTTATTAATGTTCCATGTTCCTATAAATTCTACCTCTTGCCATTTCTCATGCTGCATTATATACTATGCAACATCTAAGAACCACTTTTTTTTCTTGGCCAACCTTCAAAATATCATATATACGTTGCAGACACACATATCAAAAAATATCCACATTTCCAATCACATAGTAATATATGCTTTAAAATATGGACAATAAACTTGAGAGATTTTCTCTTAAAAGTATTTGATCTATGAATGAGTTGTTTATGCCCAGTTTTTTTCTTGATATATACCACATAATCTCAAATGTTCATGTCAAATCTAACCATAATCCAATCTTGAAACCCTTTTCAAATGTTATAAACTTATATTTGACTATTAAATATTCTAATTTGATGGAGTTCATATGTTTTTCCAGGCTATATTTAATTAAATTCTATTTAATTTTGTGGTGGTGCTAATATAAATGAAGGATGGCTTTGGTCTAATTTGACTTGTTTTGCATCAACACCAGAGTTCCTAGCCCTGCAAAGCTCCTTTTGCCTGTTCACTGAGGCCAGAGTATCCCTGAGGAAAACCCCCTGATGGTTGAAAGGATTGGAGATGCCTGGGGCTCTGAGCACATTCCCTGTCTAGAATGCACATCACTGCTTCCTGTTTCCCTGCAGGCTTTGCTTCCTTTTTTCCTTAGTTCACACACAGTAGTCATTTTTATAGCCAGCAGCTCAAGGAATAGTAGGTTACATGTTGCATTTCTTTCTCAAATGACCATAGCCATGCACCTCAGACTGAAGCACTGAGGCAATGGAAGACCCCTGCCCCCCACTTCAGGAGGCTGGGGTTCACAATCAATGTGCTTAGGCTGCTTTGCCTCCCTTTGAGGGCAATGAGGGAGAATTTATCTTCTTCTGCCTGTCTCCCAGTTTCTAGAGGTTTGTAGACAAACTTTGGCATTCCTGGTGAGGGCTGTATCACTCTGTCACCTGCTTTCACCTTCACATCATGCCCTTTATTTCCCTCGGTCCTTAACTTTGCCCCTTTTTGTGACACTAGTTAGATTAGATGGATCCTCACCATATTCCAGAATGACCTCTTCTCTTCTAATTCATCTTCATCTGCAATGCTCCATTTCCAATCAAGTCTTCTTGTGAGGTACTAAGGGTTAAGAATTCAAGATAAATATTAATAGAGAGGATATCACTCAACCCAAAGCCCAACAATTGATGTTGAACAATGCTGTGCTTGTTTTTGTCTTGAATAATTGTCAATAAATGTCTCCATCATAATTTGGTATCTCAGGAATGGAACTCATTCCGTGACAAGATTAGCACTAGGTAACCATAACACACTATACTGCACAAACTGTCTGCATCTTATGCTAATACTTTCCTCCCTAAGCCGGTGTATTGCAATCTGGAGATTTGGGGAAGATAAAGGACACAATTTCTCACCTATGTTTACACCAAACTGGACATATGTCTAGTTACATTATTCTTTATTTTTCATGCCCATTGACCCGAAAAAAAAAAAAAAAAAAGGAATAAGTGTTGTATTTAATTCTCTCTTGCCTTTTCTTTGAAGATTTTCCAACCACTAAGAATGTTGTGCATTAACAGGGGAAAGCCTAAATTAAAGGAAGCTAGTGGTTTGGCAGTTGGAAATAGTTAGAAATAGTTTTGCTAAAGTATCTTTCCACTGCTATGTTTTAACTTGTTTTAATAGTACTGAATATATCCCTTTATTGGTTGGAGAGAAACCTATGAATATTTACCTGTCTGCTAGGTGCATCTATTATAGCTAACACAAGGGGAGATTCTTTTACACTATTCATTCGCTGAGTGTGGGTGAGTTAAAACCACTTTTTGGCTCATGTCAGTGGAAAGTCACTCTGTGTGGAGTGGGGAGGACAATGTCCCTATTTCCTTATCTGTATAATGAGTATTTAGTTTCCATGGTCATTGTAAGTTCACATCAACAGCAACAGTGCTGTAACAAGAGTTCTACTTTTATTCAAACTTCTGGCAAGCTGTCCCTCCATTTTGCTTTTTTAAGTGGGACAATTGAAGACCTGATGATTTTGTTTTTGAATGGGCCTAGGTTCAAATAGGAGCTTGACAATTTTATCAGTTTTCTTGCATAAACCCTTGCAGCTTCAGTTTCCTAAGGGCCAGTGGAGATGAACTATCTCCCAGCTTTAGAACAGTGAGGATTGAATCTAAGTCACCATATTATATATTCTCATGTATGGAAAGTACCTGATTTTAACTCATTTGGGAATAATTTCTTGAGAGACTTGATCATTTCATTCTCATTGGTTCAATCATCTCACTGCACTGTATTTTTATGCATTTTCTGTTTTTCAGTCGAAGTCATTTTTCTTATGTGGAAACTATTTTTTGCTATTGATTACCATTTTTGTTTTTGTATTCTGCTTCTAATTTGCAAATTGTCTCTGTGCTCTACATTTCTGTGTACTAAATACCCTCTTGTTTCCAATGAAGTCCTTCTGCTCTCTGGAAGAGCCTCTGTAGTCTTCTCTTTGATTTATATTTTTCACTATGTTGCCTTTGCTGTTTACTTCTGCTTAGGCATCCTTGATTGATTTTCTAGTATCTATTCCACCAACCCTCCACTGTATAAGAGTCCTGAGTATGTTAGGTTGAGTCCTCAGTTTTAAAATGGAATCTAAGTGGTTGTGGACAATCCCATATTGTTAACTACTTGTAATAGCTGATTCAGGTAGAAACATTTGATTTACTTCAGACTCAAGTTGGGAGAAGGGAAATCTTCCTTCTTCGGTGTCTAGAATTAAGAGATATTATTTACATTAAGTGCTTCAGGTATTGTATTGTATTGTCTTGAGTAAAGTTATACCAACACCAAATTTACCCTGATAAGGGGAGAAATAATCAGAGACAAATTGGAAGCTACAAAGAGCAATGATCAAGCTGGCCTAAAGCTTATTCTAACTGAATTTTCAAAGAAATTGAAAGAGTACATTTTCTTTAAGAGTTGAAGTACTTTAGAAATATCCTTTGCTTAAAACTTAGAATGCTTTAGTCTATTTGATTTGCTCTATTATCACTTATTTTGTTTCATTAGATTTTTGTATGCTAATAATCAATAGTCAAAGAATAGGTGATGGGTATTTCCATGAATTGCTTTATAGAACTTAGCATTATATAACATTCTAACAGTTTTTTCTAACTGTATCCTTATTTCCAAATTAATAACTTACAGATTCCCATTATTCTTGTTCAATTTCATATTTGAAGTTTTCAGTTAATCTAAGAGTTTGAGAGCCAGAATTTTCTTGAAATACATATATATTTTTTTAATTCATTGTTATTAAGGAAGGATCCACAGTCTTCATTTTATTTGATTTGTGCTGATTTCTGACTTCCGCTTCTTTATTGATCAGGCTTTGAATGTTCTACATTTCATGTCCTAATACCTGCTAGGGGTCTCTTCCTTTAATGTGATCATTGTCATGCAATGAATTACAATCTCCTTTACAAAACAACAATTTAATCACTACCCCCTCTCCCCCACACACTCTTTAGATTCTCTATTTCTTTCTCCAGTACACATTAGCCTCTAACATAATCTACTGTTTTTTTTTTTTAAGTTTTTTTATTTATGTTTAGTATCATACACCATCGTTCCTCCCTATATGTTTGTTGGTCCCCTTGGGGATGCCACCCCCACCCACTCTCGTCATCCCCTCTCCTTTCTCTTTACTGTTTGTTGGTCCATTTAACCCCCCTTTTTTGCTTCTGGGATAATGTCCTTTTCCTGGGTGATGTTCATTGTTCCAGGGGCACGATAGACCATGATTCTCATATTTCCAGTCTTAGCTGGCATAAGGCAGCCCATCCAAGCTCGTTTGGAGTCCGATGGTACCAGTTCCTTCAGTCTGTATGTCACTTCCATCGTGTCATTGGTTGAAAGAATTCCCTGCAAGGGAGATATGTTGATTGAAGGTTGGTCCGTTTGGTTTCATTGTTCATGGCTTAACTGTTAGGCCACTGTCTTACTTTTGTGGCCTTCCTCCCTCTGTCCAGAGGGGGGTGCGCCACACTGTGGTGGAGGCCTCTCCAGGCCACAATTCTGGCCCCTTAACCTTGCAAGGATGCTGGTGTTGGGGCAATGCTGGTCGATATCTCCATGGTTGGTCTCACCGTCCTGCATTCCTTAGCCTGCTCAAAAGTCTTTCTGGGTCCTACCCAGAGGATACGTGTGTCCAGGGCTCTTAATCAAATTGCTCTTCTCAGCTATTTCTTCTGTTGGAATATTGACTGAGTTCTTGTTCCTGATGAGGACTGACTGGAGTGGCAATAGTCCAGAGAGGGGGTTTAGTGTAGCACCCCTAATCCCCACCTTCCACAGAAGCCAGAAGGCTCCACGTGGGGTGCCTACCCCCCAAGCCCAGGCCCTCTCACCTAGAACCCAGGCCCAGATGGGCCAAAATCCCAGACACAGAGGATTTGGCTCTCTGGGAAGAGGAGCATGGCTCTGGGTCTAGAAACCCATATGACCATTAATGGCAAGACTCCCCCTGCCCACCGCAGGAGCTGGAGTTACTTTAGCTATTTTTCTGGTTATTGTTTTTCTCTCCTTATTTGAATGCAAACTTCACATTAAAGCTTTATTTTGCTTTAGTACTGTAGTGTAATTGTGCCTGGAATATATGAATACATGCATACATAAATATTTCCCTAAGTTTTCATTCATTTTGTTATGTTTTACAAAGATAAGATTGTATTACTCAATCTTAACCTGTTTTGTTTATTCATTAGTGAAATCATGACCACATGTCTACTTTATACATTAAAATCTCACTGCTGTTTTTCCTTATGCTAAACAGTATTACATAATGAAGGCATGCTAAAATTGATTCTTCCTAACTATGGGCATTAGGAATGTTTACATTTTTACTAATAAGCAGTTACTATCATATCATCAAATACTAGAAATGTTTGGTTTAAAGGATAGTACTATGCCATTGAGAATACTTAGGGAAAAGACAGAGTGAGTACAAGGTAAATGATGGCCTGAAAATCATCACATTTTCCATTGAATTCTTTGACTTCTTGAAATTTCATGTTTTCATGTATTTAAGGGCTTTACCTTTCATTTTCAGTGAAGTGGTAACCAACCTTTGTATCTTTTTATGTTCATGGTTTGAACCTTTTAACCATTTTAGCAAGATTCTTTAGCATTTTTAATGACTTTATTTTTTGTATATTGCAATATTTTGTCTTTCACTTTTCTTTAGAATTTATGCCAATTAGCAATGTTTTGCATGCTATAATAAATTTTTATTTATAAATTTAAAATTTTTGCTTATTTGGTAATTGGCATATTTCATTTCTTTGGGACCTTTCCTTTCTTTCTTTTATCATCACCAGATACATTTCCTCAAAAGCTACTTCAAATACAAAAAGATGATGTGTTGTCATTAAAATAATTTATAGACAACATATTCACTGGGAATTTGGATGCAATAAAGATTGTAAGTTCAAACATTCATTTTTATTAGTGCTCTTTATATAAAGTTCAGGTTTTAGACATTTAACTATAAAACACTACAGCACTGCTGAGACTTGGTTACTTTAACATGCCCTAATATAACTGGATTTTTAAAAAGAATGTTTAAAACCCTTTTCTCGCTTAGGTTTAGATGATACTAAAAATTAAGTCTTTGAAAAATAGCCTGAGTAACTCAAGACATTTCAAGGACTTCAGGACTGCCCACTAACCCCTGCAGCCCAAGACACCTTTCATAAGAGATGATATTTTATCCACACAATGTCCTCACACACATCTGATCCTTGAAATAAGAAAACTCTCCTGGGAATCTTCTCTCTAGGTAGCCTGTTAGGGTTTGAGGCACCTTTTATCCTTTGAATATCTGCCTGACTGAGTGTCCCAATATTACCACATTTAGCTGGCAAATGGAAATGTAAGCACAGATTACTTGAAGCTAACCCAGGGTTTGTAAACAACATAGCTTATATACATCATGTCTAGCCATTCTGGACTTGCTCATAAGCCACTAAATCACCCAATCATATGACCCACCCAACTATGAAGATGTGGCAGAGCGAATAGTTAATGATACACAGTCTCTGTCATTAAAAAATGAATAAATAAATAAATAATAAAATTTTAATAATATAATTTTTCTTAAAATTTGACCATCAGCTAATTAATTAATCAATTAATTAACAAGTATTAATTAACTAACAAGTATTAATTCAAGACTTTAGAATCCAGACCTAGGTCAATACCATGATGCATTCCTTCTCTGGCACCAGGCCCATGTGCATACATCATTCAAAGACTCTCACCAGCCAGCATGGAAGACAGCACCTTACGGCCACTGAAGATTCATATAGGAGACATCCGCCTCTTAGTACATGTAAAAGGCAGCTATTTTTTGATATGGTTGTAAATATTTTACATTTCATTTATCTGCTTATAAGACAAAGAAAGATACCCTTATTTTCCTGCATATTTACCCTTATATACCTGTCAATAGTCTAGTTCTATTTATCCATCTATGAAAATTAATTCTTTTAGTGCCTGCTTATTTATAAAAACCACCAACTAGACACTGATAACCAGTGATTTCAGATTTCTTTGTCCACTTAACCACTGAACTCTCAATTACAGCTGTGGTTCTCTCCTATCCTCATTTTGAATGCTATGGCCATTCAGCAGTATGGTGAAGAACTCAAACTTACTCCATGTTGTTGATGATCATGTCAATTGTACCTTGTGTTAGATCTTATGTCTGCTGTCAGGTATGGGATCGATAGCATTGCCTCACTGCTACTCAGACTCACCTTTGAGCCTAGCTCAATCTCTTCTGTTCTACACTTCGAGTTGAATAAAGCACATTACTATTGTTACTTCCCTCCCTGATAATAAGTCTTAATCCTTTACTTTTATGTTTTTACTGTAACTCTGTTACATTATGATAGTGCTCTCTGGTATGGTCTCCCTGAATGGAAACCTAACTCACAAACATCATCTTCTAATTCAATGGAATTTCACCAAAATTGCATATTTCCCATTCATACTGGCAGCTTTTCTGATCACCACTTGCTGTATTAAACTTTTTACTAATAACTGACATCGAGGTCTAAAACCTCGGGTCCTCTTTCAGCATATGAATCAGTCTACTTCTCAACCCAATACTTCTGGTTTGGAGGGCCATACCAAATATTGTTCCAGTGTCAGCTAAAAAATGCTGTTTTGTGTGTATGTGTGTATACACACATGTATTTATCTAAGCCTGTATGTGAATATGTGGTTTTTTTAAACTGTGTTTGATAATAAGTCATTATTAGAGAGACATTCATTTGACTGTTTTGACTCACTTATCATCATGTGTTTATTTTCATTCTGTTTTCACTTGAAACAGTTTAACTTTGCTTGGTAATTTTAAAATTAAGTTCTATTTTATTGGTTGCAATCAGTGATAGCATCCCTGTTTATGTTGGAAAAGTCATAACTTCAAAGAACTCTGGAGATATTAATTCCCGTTTGAGCATGTAGATGAGGCCACCCATGCAATTGTTTATCCCCTCAGATATATTAGTTTGCTACTGTGTAGAGAGGTGCCAGGCACTTCTGAATCCAGACTAAACGTTGCATAGCATCTTGTTGGCTGGGCTTTAGAAAGCAAGGCAGGATCAAAGAGGCTATGATAGCAGATCGGTTGGATTTTATAGCTCATTTGGAAGATGTAATAGAGACTTCACAATATAGCTTCTACTGCTCATGGTGACTGAACTAACCAAACACTTCAGACAATCACATCTATTTAAGATTTTACTATAGGAATGTGGGAAGAATAAGCATTATCCTTCAAAAAGCTTCACAACTAATTTGCCAAAGACTGTGTGGTGCTAGCAATTAGGATACACAGAGTTATTTTAGATCTGCTGCTTATTATAATTATTCTAATGTATAACCCCACGTTCCCTCACTTTTAGCACTTTCAACCTGTGTTTCAAGTTTTTGCTGTATAAAACTGAACTCCCCTTTTCTTTAATATCATCTCCAAAATTAACCCACAGGACCTTTTCTGTATTGTTTCAATTCCAGCTTCTGTCTTTATTTATAGGTCCTTCCCTCCATCTCTATTGTTTCTTGACTTTGTCTTGAAAGGAGACACTTTCACTCCTGTAAACCGATGCTTCTCATTTCAGTGGCCCAGAAGAGATGGTTCCAAGCAATAACTTCTAAGTCAAGTCCTAGGCTTTAATTATTCATATAATTTGTACTTTGTCTTCAAAGCACTTATCATAATTTGGAGCCATATTTACTAGTGTTTATAAAAATGATTTGTATATTCTTCCCATTAATGGTCCCATGTGTGCTAGTTTATTTGTTTACTTTAATCAAATAATATTATCATAAATATGGTTATACAATCACTTATAAATGTGTCATATGACAGTATATCTGAGGGAAACTTTACTATAACTAATATAATATTAGTTATCCTTCATCCAGTGTCAAGCCAAGAATAGATATTCCTTAATATTTCCTATGCCTCCATAGTCTATTCCTATTCCTGCATCCTTTTTCCAACCCGAACCTGATTATTATAAGCTGTTGTAACCAAAGATCTACCCATTCTTAATTTTCTACTAGTAATTTCCACTAGATGAGCCTAAACAGATACTAAAATGGTACAGGATAGTGACACAGTTAAAAATTGTATTTGCACCAAAATGTCCTGGTGGGCAGAGTCTGAAAGACTATGTGCAACAGTCATTGGTTTGCCTTCAGAAAGGCCAGGCTTCTGAGGTATGTAGAGGGTGATGGAGGAGAGAAGTAGGACTCAAAGAATAATAGCTGACGTATTACAAAGAAAGGGAAAGACTGAAATTTAATAGAGTTGGGTATAAAAGCCAAATTCACTTCTTTCTCTCTATAGACTTTAAGAAATTAATGTAATTGTGTGAATAGACTTTCATACAGATGTATACCAGGATACCAGTATCCCATGTATACCAGATACCAGTATGCTGAAGCAGGAACCCCAACATGGGAAGTATTGAAGCTGGTGGCTGCTAGGAAATGTATCACTAAGAGAGTGTGTAGAGGGATATTGGAACCTTTGGCTATTAGGGGGAAAGAGAGAAAGGGAGAGAGAGAGAGAGAGAGAGAGAGAGAGAGAGAGAGAGAGAGAGAGAAAGTAGCAGAGACAAGAGAGACTTTTGGGGAGAGGAGAGAAGTGAGAATGGCAGGCAGGTAAAGAGTAACCCGAGTGACCAGGCTTGGCATGGCAAGGAGCCATGGTGACCGGTATAAGGGTGGCCAGTGTGGAGAGTGTGGCACCGCAGCAAGGTCATTTAGTGAGCTGATACCTGGAGATGGCCAGGGATTCGGAAAACTGATTTGGGGATCAGCAATTTGTTGAAGCAGTTTGAAGAGCCTTGAAGAAGCAGAGCAGTTCAGCACACTGGAGAGAGAAGCAACAAAGAGACGATGCTGATGAAAGACGGGACTGTGCAGAGTGCCTGCCTTAGGTTTGGAGGGGCAAAGGGGCACCATCATGGGTGTGTGTCTTTGGGGACTTGGGGACTGAAAATGGTGACTGGGGTAAAATAACTGGTCACTGTGGCCTTAAGGACTTTTTGTTTTCCCTGTTAATATCGCTTGTAAATAAACCCTATTGTTGAACTGCATTTAACTGGCAACTGCTATGGGTGGTGTGAAACTGAGGGACCATGGGGGACAGAAGCCACATTTTATATGTGACTTGTTGGTTTCAGGCTACCCCCCTTTTGGACCCTATTTCATTACTTCATTAATTTCTGGAATGGAAATGCAATGATCTCAAAGTTCCACGTATAACAAAATCTGACATACAGCATTTGATAAATGAAAATTGACTTCTCTTGTCCTTTAAACTAAAGAATTATGATCTAGAAATAGCTTTTTCAAGACTTTTCCAAATACCTACAATTTTATCTTCCCAGAATAACTTTGATAAAAATACTGCAATTATCTCACTATACATGGAAGGAATTAAGCTTCAGAAAAGATTAGTATCTTGCCCATAGTTGAAGACAAACAGTAGAGCTTCATTTTAAATGCATTGTATCAGACTCCAGAGTTGTGTTCTTAACCAGACCTCAAATTGGTTTAGTGAGAAAGGTGCTTTGATATATGATTGTGCATATATAGGTAACTGATTTCTGCGGACTCCTTTGAAGGTCATGACAGGTGAATTAGTGCACCTCAGAGTCACAAGTTCATAATTGCATCAATAATTCACAGGTACATAGTGATGAAACATTTTCCTTTTCTTTTAAAAATGATTTTATTTTTTAAATTGATTATATGCACATACACACATATTTTTACATCATTGTCCATCCCGTACTTCTCCCACTACCTTATTACCCGTTTACCATCTTAATTTCTTGTGCCCATCCCTCCCCCAATTTTTCCCTCCCTCTCTCCTTCTCTATGCTTCAGTTCTTTTGGCAGTTTTAGATTAGTCTTGTTCATTTGTTTGTTTGCCCTATATCCCTCACCTAAGTGAGACCAACCTGTCTTTCTCTTTTTCTTTCTGACTTATTTCCGCTGGCTTAATTCTGTCTAGTTCCATCCATGCTACACGAATGACTTAAGTTTGTCTTCTTTGATTGGTAAATAATATTCCATCGTGTACATACACCACAGTTTTCTAACCCATTTATCTGTTTGGGGTCATTTGGGTTACTTCCAGATACAGGCTATTGTAAATAGTGCTGCCATAAACATCCAAGCACAGTGTCTTTTTGGATTAGAGTGTTGTATCCTTTGGGTAGATTTCTAGCAGTGAAATTGCTGGATCAAATAGGAGTTCCATTTTCAGTAGTTTAAAGAACTTCCATCATGGCAGGACCAATTTGCATTCCCACCAGCTTTGTAAAAGTGTTCCTTTCCACATTCATGCCAGCACATGTTGTTGCTCCCTCCCCTTGTTTTTAACATGGGTCATATTTACTGGTGTGAGATGGTATCTCAGTGTGACTTTGATTTACATGTCTCTGATTATTAATGATGCTATGCATTTTTAGTGAAATGTTTTTCTTGAATGATTTGGTGACTATTGTCCCTCATCTCAATGTCATTGCCCCCTAATTTCTTCAATTTCTTCTACTTAATGGGCATTATGACCTGTAAGAAACCACTATAATTTTGTCTGTCTTTGTGACAAATTAAGGGAATTTGGAAGAGATGTGTAATTCTTCCACATTCTTTACTCATACTCATTATATATGCATATGTTCTGTGAAATGCTTGTTTCCTGGTTCAGTAATAAACCAAAATTCAAGGAACTCAAGTGTGATCATGACTTGTGCCAGTTTGCAGACTCAAACACACCATGATTAGATCCATATGAGCCTCTTGTAATTCACTTCAACTCCATTTATGCCCATTGTGGTCTCTGTTTTAAATAAGAAGTAATGGGAATTGTGCTCATTGTGTTATAACTTTATTACACAGAACCCCACAATTAAGAATTCATTTGAGAAAAACACTAAGCAACATATCTCCAAAATTAATATGTTGCCTAAGATTCAATCCTGTAATTCCAAATGTCTCCCAGACTTTCCTACTTGGATGTGCCAACATAATTTAAAAAACAGTTCCATATTCAGAATTACACTCAGCATTTCTACCCTTTTCTTTCTTCCATCCCTTCCTTTGCCCTTGGTTTCTGTTTTGTTTATGTTCCCAACCTTAGGCATTTAAAACTTCCTTCATCTTTGATCACTGAATAATTACATTTCATAAAATACATGGGATCATATAAATAGTCTAGTCTAGCCAGAATCCAGGGATACCAAACTTGCAGTATCTAATCAATCATTAGCTTTATAATGTCTCTGTTAATGGCAGATTTTTATATTTTCTCTCCAAATCTACTCTTCATGTTACTACCACATGTACCACATTTTCTCATGCGGAGAAAAATTTCTAGCTTCCTTTCAGTTACAAAAAATATGTAGCATCATTAAATCAGGGATTTATATTCAATAGTAAACAATGAATTAAACTAAGTAATTAAGCCTAGATCACTGGTTTTCAAATGAGCACACACTCATCAGTTTAGAAGAATAAACTTTTTAAACATCAACTACCCCTGTCAGAGGACAGGTCTCGGGAAAATACATGATCAGTAGAAGTTCTTTGTCCAGTGAAATGAACAACAGAAGGACTTTATATGTCAGCCATGTTAAGTGGCAGACTATAAATACTTTTTCCCAATTTGTTTTCCCTGTACTTAATGGAAACTGATAAATCATGAATCACCCAAGTTAAGGGCAGAAAGGAAGTTAGGAATACAGCCTCAAAAATGTTTAAGAATTATCATTTAATAAATGTCGTATCAGTATAGAAATGCTTTTCCACCATAAAGATTAACAAAAAAGTTAAGCTTCAAATTCACCATTTTTTCAAAAGTCCCAGACTTCCATATTCATATATGTATCTGTTTCATTTGAATAATATTTTAATAGAATTTTAATTATTTTAATTGATGGCAGCTCACATTGTATTAATATCATTACTAAAAACCTTCTCGTATGTTACAGCTACAATGAATAACTTAAAATGTAAACATCACTCCAGCCAACCAGGTAAGGAACATGTGTTTTATTAGAGGTAAGAGAACTATTTTCAAAATTCTTTCATTCATGTATTAATCCAAACACATTTATCATTGATTCTTTATACCCAAGGCATTTTTTTTAGTTTCTCTCTGATCATGCAAGAGAAAAAAAAATGTCTTAATTAAAGCTGAAAGCAGACATACAAAGAGATCAGTAAAAGGCTGTGTTGTAGGAGCTAAATGAAATGTGGAGCAAAGGATGGTGGGGCAAAGGATGTTGGAAATAGAAGCAGGAGGTACTACCTGGGGGGCAGACAAGCTGAAGAGAGGAAGGTTGTTAGTGGGAAATTCTAGAAGAACAGACAAAGTAGGAGAATACAGAGCTGAGAGGCACAGGCACAGACTTGTGGAAGGTCCCCAAGATTGAAAAGTCTGACCTGGCCACCTGAGAAGAGAAAGTTCATTCTATTTCAATTCACAGGAAGAGAAGCTAAATTTCCAATGAATATGTGTTTGGTTTCTTTTGTTTTTTTATAGTCAGATAAAAATCATAAGTCAACATTATAGAAAACAGTGACCTTTTTCCCTTTTCTGTGAATCTTGTGACCAAAAATGTGTAAGGGTTGATAGTGACTTGCTAGTGACTGAAAATTTTGCAAAAAGTACCAAGTTTTTTTGTAATGTGAGACACTAAAATGCTCTAATCTCTGAATACTGCTTAAACACTGTATAAAGTAAGTCTTGAACTCTGCAGTGTTGAATCTTCACCCCATTTTGGGTGCAAACCATATAGAAAAAATTATATATTAACTCACACTGTCTATTCTTCCCATACATGGAATGTGTGTGTGCATGTATTGGTGTGTGTGGGGGACTTCAGTAAGAAGTACACAGACAGGAACTTTGTGTACACGTGACTACACACTAGGCAGTTGTCTTCACCTTTTACCCCAAGGCTATGCATGTAACTAAAATTAATTTCTGCATAGCCAGCCAGCCCACAATTATAAAAATACAATAGAGCAATTCTTTAGATGTTGTACAATTGAAGAATGAATCACTGAGGTATACCCTTAATCATTAAAATGTCCTCAAAATTAATTTTACCCATTAAAATCCTCATGTAAGTCAGGATGCTAGGTCTACTTCCTTAGTGTGGATCAGTCAGTCCGATACCATTAGCTGTGGAAATAAAAAAAAAAAAAAAAAAGTCCTTTTCTGCAACAATTGGCCTTGAATGTAGTAATGTGTTTATACATTATTTAGAATGCTCTGTTCTATGATAAAGATTACAGATGAAGTCTCATTTTCCATAGTACCAGAGAGCTTTATTTTTATTTAGAGACTTAGTTGGGTCCATCTGTAAAAGAAAATGATGCAAAGCTAATTTCCAATATCTGCACATTCCTTTTGCAAAATAACATATTTTGTAATAGAGATTTCACCGGAAACTAACAAGAAAACTTGTTCTAATAGGTTTCAATGTATTTAGAGGATGTCTTATGATTCACCTTTGCCTAAATTCTATCTTTTCATCTCTGTGACAAAGAACACTCAGCAGCATTTACATCACAAGTAAACAAGTGCACTTATCTAATGGAACAAGTTTCCAGCTACAAGTCCATTCTTAGTGAAAGGTGAACAACTTCTTCCTGAATTTAAAATCTTCTTTGTGCTGGGCTCTTCTTGGAAATTGGAACAGGCAGTGATCATGAAGAATGACATAACAATAGAATTCTGTCATCTATAAATGCAACCGAGGGATGACAGTCTCAGAATAATGCGTTGAATACATGTTTTCTCATTAGGACCTGAGTTATTTTTATAATTTCCGACAGGAACTATACAGGACAGCACAAGGTTCAAAAGGAAGGCCAAACCAGTGCAGGTAGAAATGACTTTTTGAGTTTATTCTTACAAAAGACTCACTGGCACCATTGTTATTTTAAGAGACAAATTGTGACCGTAGAGAAAAATGAGATCATATTAAATTAAAAATAATAATTGTGAAGTGAGTTCATCCTGTACCACAAAGATGTTAAAGATTCTCTTCTGTAGGTTGATGAAGAACTTCAAAAAAATCAACTCTGTATTTTGGGAGCATGATTATGAAAATATAGATTTGAAAAAAAATAAGAGACTTCTTAATTAGAAAAGAATAAGCTTGGTAATTAGGTTTTTGTACCCTGAACCATTTTTCAAATGCAAGTGTATCTTGTTTGATGTAGGTAAGCAGATCTAAAATGGATTCTGCAAATGAGACCACACAGAAGGTCCAGGACAAAGTTGGGGTTAAGAGTTCTTGCATCTTCTAGCTCCAATAGACCAGCTACTTCTTCGAAAACGAATTTCTGGGTGGAAAGTAAACTCACATTCATAAAAATCTTCAGATAGGCAAGGCCTTTGCTTTACACTTGTCAATATAAAAGGGCTTTGTGTGTGTGTGTGTGTGTGTGTGTGTGTGTGTGTGTGTTTAGTATGAGACAAGTTCAAAATAGGAAGGAACATATTGTTTCAAGTAACAATAGGAATAGGAATAGATTCATTTCTGGCTTCCTGAAACTCAGCTAAAACTCCACTTATCCTGGTTGTTTGATTCATTTCCTTTCCTAAATTAGAAAGAACTCAGATGTATTTTTAGTTTTATCCTGCTAAATTAAATTAGTAGAAAAGTCAAGTTACCTATGATAGCTTTTGAATCCTTTTATCTGGTAATTGCTGTAATCACCTAACTTTCCATGGGAGAAAAGAGGCCAAACTGACTTCTCATATTTTTCTTTATGGAAAAGGTCAACAGGCTCAAAAGAATGAAATTAGAAGATTTGTAATAAGATTGTAAGCTTGAATTTCAAAATCAGAAATGACATTAATAAAAAGACCCAAGTTGATGTTGATAAAAATGGCCTTCCAAGAATCTGATTGGAGAGGTATAAAATTCAACAGTTCAAAGTTCCCAATGAAATCCTCCTATTAATATTCAAAAGATATTAGTACCAAGTAAATGCTGAGGTATGATTGTAGAGAAGAAAGAAGAAATCCTAATAGAAATCTATTTCCTAAAAACTGTGGCTCTGATTATTGCCTCCTTCCAAAAACTGTGAAGAGCAGTTAAAAAATGCTGCCTCTGCACTGTTATAATAATGGTAGCATGAAATAATGGATCAGATATTTAGCTTGAAATATCCAACTACCTCGTTGATATGATAACTTCTATCTCCTGAATCTCTAAATGAATCTGCAATGTTGTAGAAATTGCTTGGAAATATGTGCTCAAAAACAATCCCCTCCTGCCCCAAATGCCATGACTTTATGCACAATGAGAAGTTAAACACGATTCAAGAATTTTGTATTCATCACAGCACTCAGTGAAAGAGCCTGGAGTTATAAGGTAAACTGAATCTGAAAAGAATCTCAAAATGGCAATTGAAAGTCATGTTGGCTTCTCTCTAGAAAGGTGGCACTATTAAACTGTGTCATAGGGGAAAAATGAATATTCCTTCTAATATGTACTTTGCAACTCACCATAAATACTTCCAAATACCTTATAGAGTAATAAGAAAAGCAAATCCTATGCAATGTTTTCAGACAATATTATTTCAATAATAACAATAAAGAAGAATATGGCTTTCATATTTGGAATGCATGATACTGTCGGAAGATGAAGAAGGAAGAGAAAGAAGGTAAAATAATGCCCAGGCTGTGAATATGGATATTAGAGAAATAGTGGTAACACTGTAAGAAATGGCTACATTTGGAATGAAATTTGAAATCGTGGTGATATTAATTTTCAAGTCTCTCCGATTCAGCAGTAGAGATCCACACATATTCAGATACATGTCATACCACACCTTTCCCCAACACTCCACACGAGACCTCCATAGTCTTCGCCTTTGTTCCCATCTTTCTTCCTCTCATGTAGTAGCCTCAGGTCTACCATTTAGATTGAACAATATCAGGGTTATAAAAGAATATATTTAAAATAACAGCATATTAATGTGGGATATTGGGAAAAACTTAACAAAAGGCCAGGAGAAAAAGTCAAGCTAACAACCAAACTGAAGTACATAACTGGGGTATGGGGGTGGGAAAGGTCAGGGAGGGGGGGGTGAACCCTAGGGGTTAAAAAGATGTGAAGTTTATATATAAATAATTTAATTTAAAAAAGAACAGCATATTGAAATCTAAGTGGAATGTTCCATAGGTATGTGAAAATATGAAACTAAAACTCAGTTAGTTTAAAGGTAGAAGATAGACTTACAGTCTTGAAAAATCTTATGTGATAAACTTCTTTCTGACGTTCATAGATATAGAAGGTAAATCACTGCAGAACTAGGCAGACTTTTGGAAGCAGTAACATTATGAGTTCATAAGTAAGTCTAATACAAGCTGGGCAACGAATAGGAATCTAATAAGCAAAGTGAAAATTCATGGAGCCAGAGAAATTCACAAATAGATTCTTTTAACTGTGTCTGCTGGCTATGTAGCAGGGTGAGAAACACTGAACTCAAGGACCAGGGCTGAATTATGTTCCCATCATTTCCACAAAACAATGCGGGCAGAAAACAGGTCTTAAGGAATTAAAAAGAGGGAATACAACTTTATGAGAACAAGGTTAGAAGTAATGAACAAATTTGAGATGTTTTGGAGAACAGAAAATAGCAGAATCAAACATGACTAAGACAATATAGCTCTGTTTTTGAAATGTATTTTTCATATTAATGTCTTTGAATTGAGGAAAATGCAACTCCTTTACAGATAGAGATGAACTAGCTTTTAACACAGAGATAAGAGTGTGCTGGCAAAGAGATAACAATCTGAAAACTAGTCAAATACTAAGTATCTTTTTCCAATTTCCAGGCTTTAAAAACATACATATATGTTTTTTAAATTCTTTTATTGATTGCATACACACAGACATATAATACAACATTGTCTACCCTAAGGATCTCACATTATCATTATCACCCCTGTACCATCTTAATCTCTTGTGCCTCTCCCCTCCTCCTACTGTAACCTCCTCCCCCTCTCTTGCTCTATGCTTCAGTTCTGTTGGCAGTTTTAATTTCTTGGTTGTTTATTTGTTTTACCTATATCCCTCATATAAGGGAAACTATCCTGTATTTCTCTTTTTATTTCTGACTTATTTCTGCCTACATGATTCCTTCTAGCTCCATCCATGTTGCTGCAAATGACTTAAGTTTGTCTTTGATTGATGAATGATATTCCATTGTGTAAATATACCACATCTTTTTCAGTCATTTGTCAGTTTTGATATAATACACATATATGATATGTACACATATGTATGAAGAAAAATCAAAATAATTTTCAGAGGGACATATAATAAAGTTTTAGAAAATGTACCAAATGTTTGATTGAATACTACCACTGTTAGAGTTCTGCCAAAGTTAAAAGAAAATAGAAGAATTGAACTGTGTCAAAATATTATGTGCAAATTCAGCAACTAGATAATTTAATTATTGTTCATATGTAACACATTTTCTTTTGGTTGAGAACTAATAACTTTGGTATTAAAACAGAAGAAAAGGTTATATCTCATTGAAAAGTAATTATATTTTTCTTATACATTATTTTATTATTAATCAAAACTGTACATATTTGTAATGGTTTGTTGCATTCACGTTTATAACTAATGTTTTTACAGCTATAAAAATTGCTTTGAAAAAACTGTGGGCCAAAATGACAATGACTGCCATATAGAACCATGTTAAATACCAAAACCATCAAGCTGTTTCTTACAGCTCTCATGTATTTTCTTAGTAAAGTATTAGTTACATTTATTAATTAATAAAATTAATTCCTCCAGCACATTTAGCTCTTGAGTATTTAATGAAGACTATAAGGCTCTGTAGTATTTAATGAAGAATATAAATGTCATGAAACAATAAAGTTTAAAGTTCTATTTAATATTAAGATGCATTTCCAATATGCTCAGAAGTAATTTAAACTGTATCAGCATATAGTTAGCTAACAATGTACATTGGACTGCATACCTACTTGTCATAAAATTTTTCTGATGATTTTTCATCAGGCTGGAAAAATCCTCAATAATTTTCCCTGGATGATGCGAGTGCAATGCTTTAGTTCCAAGCTGCCTGAAGATCTCCTGGGTCTTCTCACTTTGGAGACCACCTGAGTTCCTCATAACTCCCATCACAGCCGTCAGGAAGCTCAGTCTCTAGAAATGGAGTCACATTGCTCCCTCTCTTGCTTCGAGGCTCTTTCCTAAAATTGTACCCCATCCTTGTTTTCTTCCTCACCCAGTCAGTCAGTGAAAACACAATATACTCTTACATTCACCCAACATTGTTTTCTTCCTTTGGCTCTGTTACAATTATTTCAATGCTATTTTCCAAATTTTGTGACTTTTCCTTTATTGCCTTCACCTACCTTCTGTTTTCAAAATCTATCCTTAATCTGGTAACATTACACCATTTTCACTATTACCATCTGGAACAAACCATCACCATTCTGCCCCAGCTGAAGTATTATTACCGAATTATCATTATATCTTTAAATGTTGCTGTCTTAAAGGCTATTCTCAAAGAAACATCTAGGTCACTTTCAGAAATATTTGTCATCTGCATGTACTCTTCTGCAAACTTTGGTTTTCTGGCTCATTCAAATAAAAGCACTAGCCCCCAAATGATGTACTTGTGGCATCATTCTCTTCTGGCTCTTATCTTTTGGTTTTCTCCACCTCCATCTTTACACTGTGGACAGCATTCCAGACAATCTTCAGCCACAAGGTTCTGAAACTACTATCTCCCAACCCCACCCCCTAGATACTCACAGAGTCAGACACCCTTCTATTTTACATCTCTTACCTTCTCAGTGAGGATTCACAGATACTTAGGTTAAAAATTAAACCATTCACAGTCTGTAGTTTTCCCTTTTCTCTTTGTGGACTTTACATTCTAAGAATATTACTCAGCTCTTTAAGGAAATGAGATAGTGCCTCGGGGGCCAAAACAGATGCTTCATGAGGTGATTCCTAGTGAAATAAGTCAAAAGGTGAAAGACAGAAGCTTGCATTTATTTGTGAAATATAAATAAATGAAGAAAATAAACTGGCAAAGCACAGGATCAGTAGCTTTTAGACTTAACTGTGATAAAGACACTGGTTACTGGAAAGCTGGGTAGAACGGAGGAGAGAATAGGAGAAGGAAGAGGATTATTTCATTGGCCCTGGAGCTTTGGTGGAGGGTGGGTGAAGTATCAGTTCATGTAATAGTGTGAAAATATAGCCCAAATTTACGGTTATCTGAATGGTTAACAAACTAATAAAATTTGAGAGAAAAAAATAACAAATTCTCCTTTACCATTGATATCCCTACTTTCTACAATTTTAGTGCTTTATTTTTTTTCATGCTTAATCAATTTCTAAGATAAAATACAACTTAGGTTTTATAGACTGTAAGATTCATAAAGGGAGGAGATTCTGTCCATTTTTTGCAGTTCTATTCCCGTAGGATGTTGCCTATGATTTACAGGCACACCATCTATTATATGAAGTACTCAATAAGTGTTGAATAAATGACTAAAATTCATAAATAAGGAAATGTCAGACGAGAGAAAAAGTACCTTACCTAATGAAATTTAAAAATGTTTTTAAAACATCACATCTTTTTGTGATCATAAAGAATTTCCAAAAACTGGTTTCTTTATGATTTTTAAACTAATACATTGAGTAAATTGTAGTTATATTTTAATTGCAATCAGTCTTTAGTTAATCCTAAATTGAGTTAGATGGTAAATATACCTTTATATGAAATGTATAATTTCATATAACTTGAAGTTATATAAGTTTTTTTAAAAGTAATGTTTTCTTCATTTTATCTACTTGGTAATCAGTCGGGCAAGGCAAGTTATTTGGAGATAATGTACTATCCAATATATACAAATACACTAATGTGTTTGTGATATTGTTTTCTGCATTTTTGCTGAGATTCACACCTGTAAATATTATTACACGAACATAAATGAACAAATATCAGAAAATTCATACATCAAAAAGTGTTTATTATAATAGGCCCCTACTTGGTAGAGGGAACTGTTTTCTCTTATATTCATTCTATTTTTCATTTAATTTGCTCAATTTTTAGTTATTTTTTAAATATATTAAATGTCTAGCCTTCCTTGCATTCATGTTTGTCTTAGGATTGGGGACTAGTCATTAGAATGTGCATGATGAGAATCTTCAATTTTCAGTTCATTTAAAAGGAAAGAACACATATCCGAGATTGTAATGCTGACTCAGCAAAAGGTGTCTATAAAACCCCTGACCTTCCCAAGAGAGAATAACCTATGTAGTGAAAGAGCCTGATTACTGACATCAAAAGTCCTAGAAAAACTATCTGGGCATTTTGTGTGACAGAAAACCGAAGGCAGATCTAAGTTTTTAAATCAGTACTTTATCCTCTCATGTCACAAAGAAAACTTACCTAAATGAACAAAGTTCTCTTTAGCTGTGACTAAAAGTTCTCATTCTGGCTGTATCAGTGATGATGATCAAGTGATCATCATCAAACAAATTGCCTGATTTCATTTCACTAATCATTGTCTAACCAAGTGACTATATGCCCCATGTCAGTATAACTGGGCATGCTGCTATGGATTATTTATAAACAGGATTTAAGTATATCATGTCAAGCTCCTACTGCTGGAGAAATCGCTACACTCAGTGTTGTGACACTCTGGGTCATGTGAGATGCAGAATAGAAATCTTAGTGGGGAGAACCCCACTGAAAAACATACATGATATGAGAGACAGGTATTCCTTGCCATCAAACATAGATCATTCCCTTCCAATCATGTAACATTGGACAAGTTTTATCTGTTTACAGAAAAATTTAGTTTTTCATGGTTAAATGCCTATATATATTTGACATACTAATAGGGTTATAGCACTATAAAAATTAGCTAATATATATAAAAATTAGCTAATATATATAGAACACATCATAGTGCTCAGCAAAACCAGTATTTATTTTCATTATTCACTATATTTTCTCAATCTTCAGAAAATTAAAGTTAGAAAGAGATAACACAAATAGGTCACCTAAATTCCACTACAAAACAGAATTTTCTATTTCTAATATTATTTTTATGATGATAAGTCTAAATTCCAAGTGTATTATTTTGCTTCTGTAAATGTGTAAATAGATACATATTGTATAAAGTCTGTAAATGTGTGTCCATCTATCTATATCTATCTATCTATCTATCTATCTATCTATCTATCTATCTATCTATCTATCTATCTATCTATCTATCTATCTATCTATCTATCTTTCTATAGGACTTACTCTCTTAGAAGTTCCAGTTACCTCCAGGCACCTGGCATAGCAATAATCCCACTGCTTTAATAATTAACACTCTGAACTCAGATGGGAAAGGTCAACTCTTACAGCAAATGCACTCTTATAGCCTTGTCTTTGGAAGTTTCCCTTCAAGTGAGGACCAAGCTAATTCTCCAGTCATTTATGAGAGCACTGAGTTATATAAGACATGGTGGACTATTTGTGATTTGGAAAAAAAAGAAATCCCTTAACACTTCATTTAAAGCAGGTCACAGCCCCAGCAGTCTGGTTAAATTCCAAATTAAATAATGACATTATTCTACATACCAAACTTCCCTCCACAAAAACGAAAAATATAGTGACTTCAAGCCATAGTCTGATGGGGTTTTAGAAAGCAATTAGATGTCCACAGACAAGGTAGAGGTAGAAACTGGATGACTGTCAAGAAGCGCTCCACAAGGTGAAGATGTGCCTGTGTGCCAAGGGAGAGGGGTAAATGGTTTCCCTAACTTTAATTAACCATCCAGCTAGAGCTGGCATTTGGAAGTTATGACATGAAAGAGATCTAACATAGAAAGAGTTTCCAAAAGAGAGTCTTATGTCATGGAAAGGTGTTAAGACTTTTATTCAAAGGATTTTTCCATTGGCTAAAGGGAAAGATTTGCCCTGAGTAAAGTGTTCATGGAGAGAAATTTAATAACAAGGATGAAACCGTTTTACCAGGAATGATTCAAGAGTGCAGCAGAGCGTTGGGTACTCCAGAAATTGTAATCGATACCACTAAGAATGACCACATTTCCTCCCAGATGTCTTCAGTTACATCCTGCTTTTCTGGTGAAAATAAGGCTGCTAGATGATCACTATGATAGATTTTCGGTGCCACTTATTCAATTTGTTTTTTATTAAATTCTCATCCTAAATCATTACAATAGATTCTAGGAAAAGACTCAAATAATGTTTCTAGTAAATAAAATTTTTCCCTTACTGAGTAGGAATGAAAAATGATTGAAGGGAACAGGAAATACTCAGTTATGAAAGCTGATCTTCATCTTCTCAAAAACTAAGTTCTTATCTACTGTTTCACAAGATAGTTCTTTGAAAGAAAAGACTCTAATCAGTAAGTACCTGTATTTATAAATAAAATAAAATGACATGTTTTAGAAAACACTAGATTCTTTAAAATTTTCTGCTAAAAGTAAAAGGTATATTCTCATATATTTTGGCCATCACACATACAGATGCATTACCTGCCATTAGACTTAGTCATCAGAAGGTTTCAAATATTTTATTCAGAAAGGAAGTCACAATTCCCATAAAGAGATCAGTGGGTGTCCATGCTGGTGCTTGCTCAGATTCTGAAGAAAATTCTAAAAAAAAAGCACTAAAATAACAAGTTTTAGAGTCGTAGAAAAACTTGAAACAATGCCAACACCTGGCCCCAACTCCTGGAAAATATAAAATCAGAATAGAGAGGTAGGAAGCTAGCCATCAGCTATTTTGCAAGCTCCCCAAGTGTGCAGCTTGGCATCTGGGATTGAGAACTACTGCCCTGAAGAATGTTTTACATTTGAAATATTCATATAGAAGCCAAACTCCTATTCTAAAAATTTAATTAGTTGTTCAAAATGGTGAGGGGGTTCATACTCTTGAAAACTAGAGCTTGAACAAGGATCCCTCCCACACCTTCCTAGTGACAGTTGCTAATAAACTCTTTGAAGTTAAGTCTCCATGAAAGGGCAATGCAGAAATCCTTTTTATAACTGGAAATGAATCAGACAAGCTTCTTAGCTACTCCCTAACCCAATTCCAGTAAATCTCATATTATTTGGCTCACTTTTCTTCACTCCTGGTGCGACATAATTGTGCTTCAGTCCTACCCAAATGACCACTCTTGAAAGATTTTGCTTAGCAAATAACTTTTCAGACTATGGTATCAGTCTTAGTTAAAATTGTACTTTGGAGGCTGGAAAAATTATCATTTTACTACTAAAAACCCCTCTAGTAATTCAATTACTTTCGGATTTTGATCTAAGTGTGAAAAGAGTATTTAGTTCCAAGAATAGACTGACTTAAAAGATGAGGTAACTTTGTTAGTTTTGTGTGTGTGTATGTGTTTTAAATTCAAAACAAATTAAGCAGATTAGAATTCTAGATTAATTTGAATTTGTTTTTATCCCCATTTTATTATTAAAATGTGAATTTAAGTCATCAAATTTCTCTTATCAGAAGGTTTCCTTCTAGCTAATATAGTTACAAGCTGTAGATAAATCATTTCACTTGATTATTTTTTTTTAACAATAAAAATGTGTACAAATGATCAGCGGTTTTATTCTGCCTGGTTTCAGGAATGCAACAAAACTAGCATTTTAGGTATTTCATCCCAGCATCCAGAAGTAATTATGAAAACACTCCTAATATTAGTGCCTGTCTAATCTTTTGTATTGCGCCTTCATTCTTTCAACTAATGCTATGTGAGCCTCTTTATATACTAGGCATTAAAGAGACAGTGACAACTCTTCTCAGAGTTGGTATCTTTTAGCAAACACTGTTATATATGCATGTCAACAACAAAAAAATTAGAAATGGAAAAAGATGCTAGAAAATGTAAAGACTATGGGTGTCATGCATGTCAGAGTATTCAACTTCTATGGGGCTGCATGGAAAAGGTAGAATTTAAGCAAATATCCAAGGAAAAAATGTGATAGCTATTAGGTTTACC
The DNA here is from genome assembly GCA_004024945.1 of Uropsilus gracilis. Taxonomy (NCBI): domain Eukaryota; kingdom Metazoa; phylum Chordata; class Mammalia; order Eulipotyphla; family Talpidae; genus Uropsilus; species Uropsilus gracilis. Next base: position 61,949 of record PVHY01005321.1, read on the forward strand.
TGGGGAAGAAGATGTAGTAAAAGGGTGAATATGATTTGGAGGAAAAGCTACACAACTGGGATTTTGTAGTCCTTGTATTCTTTCCCAAAAAATTTTGGTTTGTTTGAATGAATGCTGTACATTTTCCTTAAATATTTGAAAGAATTCGCTGATATCTGGATTTGGATTTATTTTATGTTATAAAAGTTTTAAATTAAAGGCTTAATTTCTTTAAAACATCTCAAGCTATTCAGATTTTTTTGACTTCTCAGTCACTTTTGGTAAATTATATTTTTTTTTCTTAGGCATCTGCCTAGGAAACATAAAAATTATTCACATATGTTTACTGGGATAAATAATGATCTCCCAAGTTTGACCACTATAAAATAAATCCCTTTAGATAGACTATGATCCTGATTAGGCCTCCTGGTGTTCTTGTGTGAGTAATACATGAATGAAGACTCTACCTATCTCCTTGAAGCCTGATATCTATACAAATTCTAGAGATATTACTAACTATTGGCTGTAGTATGTGTGTTGGTGGTGGTCATAGTTTGGGGTTCTGCTTCCTAATGGGGGGATTTAAAGCAACAAAGGTCATTATTTATGCATTGCACATTCATAGGTAGACCCAGCCATGTGTATTCCCAATCAGCTTAAATCAAGAAGAATAAATGTGTTTCAGTTGGGGCTACCTTCCCCACTTCTCCACCATGATTGGATGAACACACCCCTACATAGGAAGTGGAAATTACATCACATTCTTCTCCTTGTTTGTTACCAGAGGCACCAACATACATAACAGACTGGATGTCATGAATAAATCTGACTCCATGACTCCCATTTCATATTAGTCTCCTAGATTCTGGAAAGAAGGTATATGATTTTTAAATAGTTTTACCCAACCAATCCCATCTGAAATAGCATATGAACTAAATAGCTCATGCCCTGCAAACATATTGTTCTTTATTTGGATGAAGATATAATATTTAAAGAATGCATATACTGTAGACAATTGAACATAGAAATTTGTTAAGATTCAACAATTCACACTATAAGTATTATCCAATGAATGTGAAAGCACTAATTCAGATATATATCCCAGTTTATTGCAGTCACAGTCAAAATAGCCAAGTCAGGAAGCAAACAAAGAGCTAATCAACAGTTGATAAAATAAAGAGAACAGTGTATATATAAATAATGAAATACTGAGTTATAAAAAGGATGAAATCTTATCATTGTGGCAACATGGATTGAATATGAAGTGATTGTGCTAAGAACAATAAGAGAACGACAAAGCGACTTCACTCAAATGGAATACAAAGACACAAGGCAAACTGATAAAAGACAACAAATACAATCCTTGGACTCTGATGGTACACAGTGGATTCCATTTTTATGACTGGGCAAAGAAGGTCAAGCTGATAATGATGAATGTCACTAGAAATTTGGTGGGGGGGGGCAATGTTATACAACACTACATTTATCAAAGTGAAATTGTGCTTCTAAAACTTACACTGTACTATAAATTAATGGTACATCAGATATAAAAAGTCTATTAAATTGGATATTGAAATATGCTGACAAATATAAGAAGATGTTTGGGTAAATGAAAAAAAAAGAGAGTACACAAGCATTTGCAAAATATGGAGAAATCACTTTATATAGAGGAAGGTTTATGTGGAGGAGCAATGCTAAATCTAGGATTACAAAATGTTTCAACTGTATGACTTTATCAAATAAAAAGGCAGAGCTTCCTTTACATAAGATTTTGCATAGGTTTTGGTTTTAAAATGGACTAGTCAGGAAAGGGATGCATATTCATTAAATCAGCACATTTTCTGATTATCAACTATAATGGTGAGGTGAACACAACAGTCAAAGTTCTCACTCTGTAGTCTACACACTATCATTACAAAACTCAGCAAACAGCTGGTTTGTTTTTAGTTCATTATTCTCTGTGACCGCTTCCAGAACTGTAACTATAGCCAAAATAAAACAGGAAAGCCCCACTCTAACATGAACATTGGTGAAAAGGAGTTGGATGACAAACCAGCACTAAGGTCATCTTCTTTTACAATTCAGCAAATCAAAAGTTCCTGACATGACAGTCTACAGGATTCTTGACTAGCACTCACTCTCTGAAGTCCTTAAGATCATCAAACGCAAAGAAAATATGAGAAACTCATAGCAAAGAGGATCCTAAAGAAACTTCAGTGAACATAATATGCAATGCTGAATTGGATCCTGGAATAGAAAAAACAAAATGACTTGGGTAAGAACAAAAACCCAATCTGAACCAAATATGAATTATAATTCATAATAATGAATTATTAATCTTAATAAATCTTTTCAACCAATGTAAGATTTCAACAAAGGAGAAACAAGGCATGATGTGTTCTCCAACTCTTTGTACTATTTTACAATTTTTTTTCTGCCAATTCTAATATTAAAAAAGGTGAAAATAATAGTTCAGCAAGTTGTTCATGGGAAACAAACTTTAATTAAACTTTTCTCAATTTCTACAGCATTATCCTGTAGTTATGTAATGAGATCTGACTGTGGCAATACACTTACTGTGCTCCTCAAGTCATTCATGGCACTATAGTTAAATGACTGATGTATATTAATTCAGTAATTCTCATTAGGTACCTACTATGTTCCAAAAGTATAGTCTAAATATGTTTGCATTGCATCAGCAATGAAATCTCTTTAATCTTGGAGCAGACATAAGATAGACATGCCTATTACACCACAAGGGAAACCGTGAAGCTATAATGAACACTTCAATGGCTCATCCAGGGCCTGCATTTAGAAGAGACACATTCATCCTCACAGACTATCCTATCAGCACATGTTCTGATGTTCAGGATCTTGGATATAACAAGATACATGCTCCAGAGAACAGAGCACATTAGCATACCTTGTCTTCCCAGCTCTAAGCAGGAAACTCAAAACTTTTTATGTCACTTCTGAGTTCTAGAGGCATCAAAGCTCCCTGTGCGAATTCCATTTGATTCTTTTGATGGAGAGTATAGAAAGCTGACAGTTTCCAATGAATCAGAACAGGAAAAGTCTCTGAAACTCTGCCACCAGTCACATAACATGGCAGTTTTGATTGTCCTGGAAGTGTCTTGGAGGATTTTATGTCTAGTTTTATATGAGAACAAAAATGTAGACCTTTAGCATTCGATAAGAATTTGGTAACATGCAGTTGGTAAGTTATGCATTATTGAAAAGAGACTGGTTGTGCTTCTGAGATGCAAAGACATCAAATGGTTAAGGATCTCAAGTGACTGTACAGAGGTGCCCAACTTGAGATGAGTCCACAGGATCACTGTCATAGGATTGGATAGATGGTAGGTAAAGGTGATAAAGGAGGGGCAAGCAGAGGCAGAGATAGAAGAGGCAACATTAACTATATAATATGCAGGTAGTTATGCCAATCAAAGGTGAATGGTGAGATAGTCCAGTTGCAACAGAATAACCCATGAGGAGATTAAATTAGTCAAACTCACAGAACAACCCTGGAAGAGGGTTGTTCAGATTGAACTTTAGTTAATGCAAGATATGTAAGTCCTAGAAATACACAGAACAGTATCATGCCTATAATGAACAATATTTTATTGTCTACTTAAATATTTGCTGAGAAGGTAAATTTTGGGGGGTAGTTCTTATAAAAAATAAGATATAATTTTTAGAAAGAAAAAAGAATAGGATTTGGAGAAATATTGGAGTTAAATGGATACATTTCAGGCATTGATTTTGGTGATTATTTCATGGGTTTATTTGAATATACAATGTAATCAAGTTATACACATTAAGTAGTACAGTTTTTGATACGTGAATTATATCTCAATATTAAGTGTGTGTATGTGTGTATTTTAAATTAATAGAAAGAGCTGTTTATTCAGTGTCAATACTAAAAGAAGTAATTCAGAGACAGCCACTGTAGCAAGAAGTTATCATTTCTAAGGCTGGGAGAACAAAGAGAAGCATGACACATTATTAAAACTAAAGCTTGGGGAAGGAATGTCAGAGAACTTAAGTTGCCAGCTTTGTAAAAGGAGCATTCTCCGTTTTGGGCTTGTGTCTTTGAAGAGAAACAAGGTGTGTCTGTGAGTGCCAAGAAGACCACACAAAGGCGGCTATTGGAACAACAGTCCCTCAAAGCTAGGAAGTGTTCCTGGGGTGATGCTAATAGGAGCAGGAAGCAAATCTGGAACAGTAAACAAATAGGGAAGTCTTTAATCTCTCTCTAGTGACCCCTACCGCCCAGTGTAAGCAGCGTGTCACCTTCACGGCAGGGAGGAGGTTCATAGACAGTTCGCTGAAGGGTGGATTTGAATATGTACACTTCCAGAAGTTGAAGCAAAACATCAAGCAAAGGGTAAAGGGGAGTATTGCTTAAGACGCCTTAGAGGAATACTAGAATCGTACTCTAGCCAAGCCTGGTGGTATATCTAAAATATGTTCTAAAAGCAACACTGTATGGATGATTAGATTTTGAGACAAAGAAAGCAACTATTTCTCTACCTTTAAAAGTTTGCAATCAACCTATTGCAAATGCTTTATTATTATTATTTAAATTATATATATATATATATATGGCGCATCATTGTGATCCCTGGGGGTCACCCACCACCTCCCCTCCCTAGCCATTCCAGCTGGTCCCCTCCCCCAGTTGTGTACTTTCGTTTGGTTACGATTTGGTTTCTGTCTTTTTCTTTGACTTGTTTCTGCCAATGTGATCTCTTCGAGGTACATCATGTTACCAAAAAATCGTCAAATGTGTCATTTTTGATTGATGAATAATATTCCCTTGTGTCTATATACCACATCATTTTCATCCAGTTCTCTGTCTTGGGGAATTAGGGCTGTTTCCAGGTCCTTGCAATTATAAATAGTGCTGCAATAAACATCCATGCACAGTTTTCCCATTGTACCCACATTGAGGTCTCATTTGGATAGATTCCCAGAAGAGCGATTGCTGGGTCAAATGGTAGTTCCATTTTCATTAATTTGAGGGTTCTCCACACAGCTTTCCATAGTGGCTGAACCAGTTTACATTCCCACCAGCAGTGTGAAAGTGTTCCTTTCTCTCCACATCCACGCCAGAACTTTTTGTTGTCTGTTTTTTGGATGTGGGACATTCTTACTGGTGTAAGGTGGTATTTCATTGTGGTTTTGATTTGCATTTCCCTGATTGCTAGTGATGTTGAACAGTTTTTCATGTGGCTGTTGGCCATTTGGACTTCCTCTTTAGAGAAGTGTCTTTTTAGATCTTCTTCCCATTTTTTAACTGTTTTTTTTTTTGCTTTATTTTTGTTAAGTTGTGTGAGTTCTTTGTGTATCTTTGTTTCAGACCCTTATCAGTTGTATGGAGGGCAACCTATTGCAAATGCTTACAAGAATAGCAGAAATTATTATCAGGATCTTAGGGTGGATACCACTCATCCTTCATAATTACGTGCTTAAAGGATTCTCTAAATGATTACTCATTATTGATCATAATCATGAAAAATTAAAGCAGTGTCTTGTGAAAAAACAAGTTCATTACTAAATGAACTCTGTATAAGAAGGAAAATAACACTACTCAATCAAATGTAAATCTAGAATCTTTTTTTTTCTTTTGGTCAGTTGGCAGAAAGTCATATTAGACATACAGTTTTGAGACCTACTTCATTAGTTTAATAATGTGTCATTGATCTATTAGCAAATTGATACATTCAGATGCAGTTTCTCTCTTTAACAGGAATACATCTGGGCTGACCCATAGTTTATGTAATTAGTTTCTGTTCTTAGAGACCAAGCTGGTTTCCAGGGGGGTTTGCAAATACAAATTAGGTCTCAGTGAACATAAATATTCATGTACTTGGCAAATTTGTGTTGGTTCAATTATAATATAAATATTTTAAAATGAACTCAGGAATAGTGTATATTTAAAATTTTGGTGGAAAATGTAAATTTATCTCCTTGAAAGTTTACACTATTCCACACAAAAAGTCTCATATTCTTAGATTGTTAGAGACAAAGATTTTCAATTTTGCTGGGCCCATAGAAGACATGTGATTTCTCAGGCCTTTTGTATGTTTTACTAGTGTAGCCTGGTTTTGAACAATTCATATGTTTATTAGCATCCATGTGTATGTGAAATGTTTAGTATCATATGTTGACTATTTTCCCAGGTTCTTTGGATGTGTTTTGCAGGAACTGGATTATCAATTGTCAACTTACTCAGAGGGATTTGCTTATGTTATTAATGTTCCACATTTCTTTATTGGTTTGATTTTCAGTGGTCAAATGTATCCATGGTTCCTTTTTATTCATCTAGTACTTACATTCATCTGGTCATTTTACATGTTCTATTTAGCAAGTAAAGATTTGATTTATTTTAAAATTGCTGAAATGTTTGGTCATTCCTCCCCAAACCATATATTTAATGGTATACTTTCTCTCCACTTATTCAAAATGCTATCTTTATCACACACTGAATACCCACATATTTTTCTCATTGATCAGTTTCTTTTATTGTCACCTGGTTTATATCCATGTTATTGCAAATTCATTTTAATTGTCATAGTTTCTTAAGGTAGTAGGTAGCCTGAACATATCTCATTCTTTTCAAAAAGTTTCTTTATCTTGCAGGTTATTTTTTTTCTTGCCAAATGTGAATTATATTGCCTCACATTACATAAGTGGATTATATCTATTGGTAGTTTGTCTGCAGTTGTATTACATTCACAAAATGATAGAAAAAAATTGTTCTATTTACCATAATGAGAGTTTCTTATGGGTTTTCCCAGGTTTTACTTTTTATGTTCATAATGCTGAATATGTATAGAAACTTATTGTATATTATGGCAAATGCCATATATTTCCTTCATTATATTACCTAGCTAATCACTATTTTCATAAAGAATAATTTTTGAAATATTAAATCTTTTATACTTCCTCATACACAATTTATTACTTATAATTTTAGTGAACTTACTTTGATTCCAGAAAAGAAAATCCTATATTGTGCAAATAATGAAAATTTGATCTTTTCAATACTTTTCTTTGATTTTCTTAAATTTTGGCAAATGACACAGAATATGAAGTTTGTTGACTCCACCAGTTGCAAATACGTCGTTTAGAAAAATTAAGCCACTTCACACTGCTGTGGAACCATTTCCAGAATGCCTTCCATCTTCCAAAACTGGAATTCTTACCCATTCCCACAACTTCTGCCCTCCAGTCACTGCCAGTCACATGCCAGTCACTTTCAAACTTACAATCACTTTTTTCCTTATATTTCATATATTGACCAGTATTTTAAAAATGGCATCCAATAATAATGGCTGTACCCAGAATCATAATTGTTCTGCAGTCATTAATGTCAAATTGGTAGCTATAAATAATAAAATTAGTTTTGAAAGAAATGGAATTCTTGAAAAGATAGTGATTAGCTCACAGAAATGCTGGGAAGTCTGGTGGTAAACAGATTGAGAAAGCAAACAGGAACCAGTGAGGTCAAGAGCTATGGTGCCATTCAGGAAAATTCAGTGAGGTCACTTATAGGTCAGAATCTTCCAACTTGTGCTCTTATCCTACTCACTGGCCACTGAGCAACATAAGGTGCTTGTGATTCCACTTGCAGTTTTGCTGTCATTATTGTCAGTAGGGGCCAGTAGAGGTGTGTTTGTTTCCAGCTCCATATTCTATATATATAGGAGCAAAGCTTGTTAATTAGCTTAGTGTAAATGCCTTCATTGTGTGTTAATATAAGTGTGTGTGTTGAAATAGGTGCCTCTTCTTTGTTTTATTTCCAGTGATTTTGTTTTCTATTTAAGTTTGAAAATTTTCAACAGGGAAAGTCAATTTTTCTCTGTGTGTTTCTGACTTGCCCCCCTTTTTCTTTCTTCCCCTTTCCCTCTTTCTCCATCCCTCCCTTTCTCTATCCCTCTTCCTAGCTAATGTCCTCAGTACTTTGTAACAAATATTCACAAAATTCCAGTGCCATATTGCAATGAGTTTTTATTTCTTACGTATCTCCAGACCAGCTTGAGTTCTGATGATGTTGAAGACAGTTCTGATTCAAATGAGGCACCCTTTTCTCCATGGGTCAGTGGATAGCTGGAGCTCTCATTTTCCTTGGGTCAGAAGGATAGTCAAGAAGCATAAACTCACCAGGTCCTGTAATACCTAGGCTCACCACTAGCATGGTAATACTACTACCCTCATGCCATCACCCAGAGAAAGTTGCAGGTATAAATCCAAAGTTTTGAAGAGAAAAGCATGTTTCATACAAGCAAGGCCATTTTGTGGGTGTAGAGAAGGAATAGGGTGGAGTCACATCCAATCGCCCTAGTATAACTAGGAGCTAGGTTAGCAGAGCAATAGAGTCACCATCTTGAAAGACTAATAGATTTGGAACTGAATGTCAGCTTTGTTCAGTGCCATTAATTGTAAAATGCGGATGATATTCACCTAATTTGCCTCTTCCAAAAATTTGTAAGATAGTAAACATAGTATAGTTGTAGTTGTTTATTTAACATAATAGTCAAATAAAAGAACTAAATTAGGTGAACATCATTCACATTTTAACAGGTGGGTAACCATCATCAAGCTATTATCATCAGGACCAAAAAACAGAAACAACAAATCAGACAGAGCTTCCACTTGAAGTTTCAAAGATAGGTCAAGAACTGTGAAGCAGGATCCAAGATGTAGACAATTTCCTAAGATCCTCTAAGCCTGAAACTGTTTAACTTGTCAGTGCTAGTTTAATCTCTGCTTCCCAGCTGTGGACTTTAGATTATATGCACTGAAATAACAGGAGCTACTGTGCACTTCTTTGGGTGTGGCAAAGAGAGAGGATATTGAAGATTTAGATTGCTGCCCTAAAGAAGGTCTTTAATGAGATAAGAATAGGTGCAATCAGAAAAAAAAAAGAAGAAGAAGAAGAAGAAGAAGAGCATTTGTGCCTGGGTCATGGAAGTAAAACCCCTTCCAATAGGGGTCACCTGAGTGGGGACTAAGAGTTAAACTGAAACTTTCAAGTTCATATAGTTCCTGAAAAGATATCACTATAGCCGTATTTTGCTTAAGGAGTGGGAGAGTTTCTAAGAACCACATTGCTAGCCAGTTTCATCATTGCGTGGCATCATCAATTGCAATTTCCCAAAACTAGATCAGATAACTTAGTATTCATCAAATTCTGTAACAGAGACAGCAGCTGTGTCTGTGATTCATGCTTGATGGAAACATCAGCAGGAAATGTATGACTTTATGTCCATACTCACACTTCTCCAGCAACTTTTAGCTTATGACAAGTTTTCCACATATACTTTTTAAATCTAGTCCTGTTAACTTCAGAACAGAAATTATTTCCACCATTGTGCAGATTAAATCACCAAGCCTAATTGGATTCAATGCATTTGAGATACTGTCACTTATAATGAGAAACATATATATACTCGGTGTTTGTCCTTATGACTTTCACAGAACTCCTATAGTCCTTAGAATTTCCTGTGATGAAAGTTATTTATTCATGAGGTGACTTTTGGAAAGTACCTAAGAATGGAGCCTGGTGTTAGTGGAACCAGTTATGTGATCAGATGCTTAGAGCTATCAGTCCTATTGCTCTACCCTGAGTTCCTGAAGAGGGAGAGAGGTTTGAGGTTAAGTCAGTCATGAATGGTCAATGGTTTAATCAATGTCTATGCAATATAGTCAGCATAAGAATCCAAAAAGACAGCATTAGGAGGACTTCTAGGTTGAAGAATTAGAACTTTCCACTGGCCATGCCAACATGTCATATTCCAAAAGCTCTATAAATATAGAAACAGCTTTGATGAGGGCCTTGCCTATGTATCTCTTTATTTTGCGGTCAATTTATATCCTTTGATATCATCTAACGAACCAGTACATTCATAAGAAACTGTATTCCTAAGTTCTGTAAGCATTTTTAACAAATTAAATCCATAAAGAGGGTCATGGGATCCTCTCATTCATGGTCAAATGCACAAAGACAGCATGAACAGGCATTCATTGCCTTTGACACTTGAAGGGGAAGGCGGTCTTGTGGACCGAGCCTTGAACCTCTGGATTCTGATGCTACCTCTAGATAGCATCAGAATGACCCAACCCAGATGGTGCAGAAGACTTGCAGCTTGGTTTTGGAGAAACTGCGTCCAGTTGCAATGGATTTGGAATCATTAGTATCACACAGGGAGGACAATGAACAACACATGTAACTCCAGGGTTTCTTGGAATCCCTGTGCTCTCCTTCCCATTAAAAAATAAAAGAACATCGTTAGGACCCAGAGTGGGTTGGTTTAAAAATAAGACAAGAAAAACTAACTTTTTCTACATTTTTGAACAGATGCTAAAAGTATAAAACAGAGAACATCATGATTACTTTCCTCCTTAATGTAAAGCTAACATATATTCTAATTAACCTAGAGTAGTTGGTTTTATCCTGTCCTGGGTAGAAATGACATAGTGCAGTCCTTGAACTCCAGACTGAGTAAAGAAACCACTGAGGTGAGATCAGGCCCTTTGATCTACCCCAAGGAACTCCATTATTAAGATTTCTAGAAAAGTGAGGCCAGGCATGTTGGCACATGTCTGCAAGCGGCAGCCTAGGAAGCTGAGGCCGGGGCCAGGGATCGTGGTTCGAGTCCTGCCAGGGGCATGTAGTGAGACCTAGTTCCAAAAATATAGCTGGGAGTGGTGGCACATGCCTATAATCCCAGCTTCCTGGGAAGCTGAAGCTGGGGATTCCTTGAGTCCCTGGTACCCTGGACAACGTGAGTCTGAGGTTCCATGGGCAAAAATAGCGAGACCTAGTCTCAAAAAAAAGATTTCTAGAAAAGTGGAAAACCTGCTATTGAATCACTGGCCTAACACAGAAATGAAAAGGCTTCAGCTGTTGATATTCAGCATCTCAGGTAGATATCAGGTTAGATGAGGAAATGGGTCCAGGAGGGAAGGACAGTTTGCCTACCTTCTTGGCTGGCAGAGTGATCAAATGACCAGTGGGAAGAGTCATCAAAGTCAGAAACAAGTGCAATTTCTTCTATTGGGGATCCACATAGACATGGATTCTGAGATTAGTGAGGGAAACTGAGGTACAAGTCCTGAACCTAAAGAATGGGAACAGGTACTAGGATTTCAAAAAGCAGAAAGAGGGGTTAAAAGGAACAGAAGAGACAGTGAATCATAATGAAGACTAGTTGCTCTGCAATTCATATAGAGAACTTTCTCTGACAGAAAGTTCATTTCTGGTAAAAACCACAATTCCCAACTTTTTCTCTTCCAGGTGGTTAAAGGAGTGGTAAAAGTTTCTTGTGACATTGCAAATCCTCTACTGAACTCAACTCAAATAATCCACCTGCATATCATGGAAAGGTCTATCTTAAATACCTGGGGGAAGCCTACCTTTCAAAAGCCAATCTAAACCATTTGCATAATAAATGACTAATTTTCATAAGAGTCTTAAAATTATAAAGTTAAAGTAAGAAAAACTGGATTCATGGTTTTCATGTATGAAAAAGGAAGTAGGAGCAATATGGAAATAAGGGTGGCCTCAAAAAAAAAAAAAACTTGTAAAAGATTAAAACTGTCCTGTGTCTTGACTGTAGGGTAAGTACACATATTTACAGATGTGCTAAAAATGTGGATGTGACTAAGCAAACACACACACACACACACACACTTATATGAGTGCATTTATTGTTAATGAAATCTAATGAAGTTCATGAAAACAAATCTCCTGGTTTTGATATTGTATTATATTCTGTTACCATGTGTGAAACTATTTCACAACTATATATATATATAGACACACATGTCCCCTAGTATATAGAAATAACAAGCTAAAAAAGTTACTGTTTAAATGAATTAATAGTCAATGGACTTTAAGATTTACCTTTGGGTTTTCTCTCAGTAAACATATATTACGAAATTGAACCATTACAAAACAAATTCACATAACGTGACAGACAAAATTCACAAAATCAGTATTCAATATTCACTCCTATTACATAGAATAGAAAAATATGCCTGACAGTTAAGATAGCATCTATTTATCATAGCCTTGCTAGGGCCAGGCAGAAAATTTGCAAAAGTGCATCCCATCTCAATTGTTCATTCCAAAATTCTGCAAGGAAGGTGCTATTTTTATTCCCTTTCTATAGATTAGGAAACTGAGTTCCTGGAAAGCATCCTTTTCTCCCTCCCATGTCAAAATACAAACAGGCACAGTAAACCCCTATCCCATAGGTTTCACTGGATTGTTTTACATTCATTTAAAAGTCAACTCATTGAGCAAAGACAGGATAAAAGAATTGACTGAAAGACAGTTCACAGTTCACAACATACATGCCCACACATATACTTACACCTTTACTGATTGACAATATTTATCGGTCAAAAATACAAAATATACAAAATATACAAAAGAGAATTTATTAATTCAGGATAGAATGGATATTCATCCTGTCTGGTATTCTGTACAAATAAAGATGGTGCTGTTCTATTTCCAGTGGCTTTTGCTGATGTTTCAGTCCTATTTTAAGATGATATCTACAAGTAATAGCACAAAAGAAAAGACATACTAAGAATGATCTCGAAATCAGAGTCTCCTTCACATGACAACCACATGAGGTTCAATAAATATCTGTTGGAGGAGAAATGGGAATGCTCTGTGTATTCAGGGTTCAGAATTTTTTTCTCCTATAGAGAAAGAAGACAGTAATTTCTGTAGACACTGGTAATCATACTGTCTACAGCAGCTCTCAATTTTGCCATGATCACACAAAAGCATCCAGAGACTGCGTGTAAACAAATGGGCTGAGTAGTGTTTCTATAAAACTTTGCAAACACAGGCAGCTAGCCAGCTCCATCCAAGCCAGGCTCCCATCCATGACTAGTGCCAAGTAACAAGGACTAAAGGGGGATGCGTTTTCTTCTTTTCTTAAGCTGATTTACTGTTACCTTTTTGAATGATATTACCATTGTTTTGTTTGGGAGAAGGAAACAGAACGCAATTAGAAAGCTATACATTTTTATTCTTTAGATAGAAGACATTTTATTTGATATAAGCAAAGGAGGCTAATTTCAAATCAGTAGATGGTCCACTAGTGTACAAGCAGTCCGTCTATAGATGCGAGGTGGAGCACATGTGACAGGCACATGAACAGAATCATGAAAGTAGATTCTGGTACTGGGTGGTGATCTGTGCCTGAGTTGTTGCATTTCCAACAAGTCCCCAGCTGATATCAACACTGTTAGTAACAGGGCTACATTTTGACTACCAGGATCTAGTAATATAAAACCTATTCTGGAATCTGGACATTTTAAATAAACTCCAAATTTAAAAATCTACTGACAAATTTAAGAATCTATAGGTACATAGTGCTTGGAGTTAATACCAAAAAAAAAAAAAAGTCACTTGAATGTTGTTGCTGTTTTTGTTTGTTTGTTTAAAATTTTAGGAAATAAATGACTTATTTGAAACCCTCCCTCTCAATTTAATCTGAAGGAAACCTCTCCTTCTACAAGTATTACCAAAATATGCCTTCATTTACTATTTTAATAGGGTAAGATAAAGTGAATGCACATGGGATAAATATTTCATGTATTTAGCTAAAATTTTTAAAGAACCACAAGAAAATTTCACTTTTATCAAACACACCATGCAATTACTTTGTATTCACACAAATAATAAGCTGTGCTGAATGCCAGGATAAGCTGGATATGCTCGCACACAATCTTTTGTATTTATCTCAGACCTGCATTTTTGCAGATGCAGCAACAGTTGTACAGGAAAGTTAACAAGGTCCTTAAGCAACAGAGCCAAGATTTATTTCAGAGGCTGACACTGCTTGTAAACATTTTTCTCACTAAATCATATGGCTAGTATTAATAATAAAAGTACAGTAATAGCAGATAAATCAAAGTTTCATATGTGGCCTAAAAGTCTGAGTTTAAATATATTAACCTGACTCATCTTTTGCTCTCTCTACTCCCATTTATGTCAACTCAAATAAAAATGCTGGTTTGCAACCTTTGCTAAGACTCATTGGTTTCCAGAATCTTCCTCTCAGGATTGCTATGGGGAACCTCTGGTAGACAGAGCAAAGTCCCTAAAAGAGAGGAGGGGTAAGAGCAGGGAAGAGGAAGGTTCTCGAAAGTAGAGAAGCTCCAGCTATACACGAACTGCGGGCAAGTTCAGCTTGCCTTGCTCCCCAGATGGTGCCTTGCACTTGGTGAAGCCATTAGCACTGTGGCGCTGGCAGAGAACTGTTCCCAGCCTCCAGGCCACCGTAAAACAGCAGCGCCTTTTTTCCACAAGAAGAAAAGGCCAGTGTCTGTGGCGTAAGCATTTTACCACATGCTCGTTTTGGTAGAGAAAGCAGGGCAGGGGAAAAAAAAAAAAGTCATAGATTTTTTTTCCTAACTTTCTTCTAAGGCAAAAATATCCCTGCTTTGAATCAGTCTTAAGAAATATATTCTGTATGCTAATACATAAATATATTATTTCATATATAATATAATGAAATATATTTGAAATATTATATTTCTGAAATAATATATTTGAAATAATATATTTCTGTATTAACAATGATTTTAAAAATTGGTGTGGCCTCAAAGTTATCTCAGTAGATAATCATGATAGCTGAAGAGCTTTGGAAATGTTTTACCTAAGAAATCATCTATCAGATGATGAAAGAAACCCTGATGAATAGAGGGAGTGGCTGACTAGAGCATGTGTATACACACACACACACACACACACACACAATCTTATGATTATTTACTTGACGGTGTGCCTATGAAATTTTCTTACAAATTCAGCTAGGTGGTATCAGTTTATTCTAGGATTATGTGTTTATTCCTAGTATTTGATGTGTTCCTTATTGAGACCTGTTGCCAAAGTCAAACATATTCTATAAACTAGGGGAAAACCATCTTCTTGAGACCAGAACAGAGCTTCAAAGGAAGAGATGTAACAGGCCCAGTTGCACCCTAACTACCTTTGGAGAAGCTGGTCAAAGTCTCCTTAGTCAAGAATAATTCAGTAATAGACACTCCAGGTGATATGACAGTAGATACACTTTTAAAGCACTCAAAATGCTGAGAACTGAGAGTCAAGATATCATGAGCTTTGTATCTTAGAGATCACAAGTTAATTGTTTTTCAGTGATTCAACAGTGTTGCAAAATCATCTTTTTTATCCTTGTGAAATAGCTGGTTTAGCATTTTACATAGCTATAGAAGATTCTAGTCTGGGTGTTGAGCACCTGTGGGTATGGATGCGTCCCTCCACCTTGTGGAGCCATTTCAAGAACAGCATTTTGAGAAACAAGTACATTCAGCACATGCACACACACACAAATGCACACACACACAAATGCATACACACACAAATGCATACACACACACACACACACAAACATACATCCTCATGAGCCAGTAAGATCACTTATCTTTTATAGCCAAATATGACCCAGTAAGACCAGGGGAGTTTTTCCATAAACAATAGGAATTATTTTCACTTTTTTGTAAATTTGCAAACACCCATGTTTAATCTTCAATGGGGTATCAAAATATGACTGGGATGGAATCATTTCTGACATGAGTGAGGCGACTAACTCAGCAAATAGCTTTTATTGCAGGCATCTTCTTGATGGTCTTTGTCATCAAAACAATTTGAAGCTGTCTTCACAAAGTTGCTTCTCAAGGGGACTAGCCATTGACAGGGTTAAAGCACTAGTTTATCATCAGTGAGTCTGATTGTTTATGGTTGATTTTAAGTAAAATTAAGAAATTTCCCCCTTTTACCCAATGCTGTTAAACTAAATGAGATTGCTGATGTCCAGTTTTGTCTACAAAAACATTATCAACTATGGTTTAAACTAATATACTTACATATTTTAATTCTTATACCATTTTCCTGTAAATCAATAAATTAAAAATTAATTCACTAATTCCTCCTTTTGGTCATACAAACGCAAGCTCTCTCATTTTGACCAAATTAATTTTAAGAGAATCCTCTTCCTCCTGCATCGCTGGTCCACTTTATTGCAGAGCTCTCTCATGCTTTGTCATTCTGGAGAATCAAATCAGCAATGAAAACCTTTTCATGAACAATGATTAGGAAATTTGAGAAGTCAAAGGGTAGATTTAGTACAGAAGCCTTGGCACTGGAGGACAGAATGTGTGACCAGATGGGATGGCTTTGACTCAGAGGGGATAACATTCCATATAACGCATAGGACAGCTTCCTACTCCTACCAGGATGGGTGTAGATTGGGGGGTATATAGAACCCAAATCAGACTGCCTGGGAGAAAACTAAAGCTACCATTTACTAATTGTCAGAGCTCAAAAGAACTCCCCAGTTTCTCCGTGACTCAGTTTCCACCTCAGTACAACTGGGATCACTGCAAGTGATGTGGTGACTTATTATTTGAAAGGTATCTAGAGTAGAATCTGGCATGTTAGCTGTGTTGTCCTAGTGTCAGTTCCCATCCCACTCTGACTGTGTGTAGTGATTCAACCTCAGTGCCAGGTGCCCAGATGCCCATGAATGCCCCAGTCCACTATGTAACATGCAGGTACTTTCAAGAACAGAAATAAATGCCAGAAAACTGAAGATGAGTCAACAGTGGAGAAACGGCCTTGTTCCATCAGAGATGTAATAAGCCTTTGACATCTCAAAGCTGTAGGGAATGTTGAGGCGCAGGGCACTTTGAAAATCCCTAGTGAAAATTCCTGATCATATGAACCATGTCCTTTCCTGGAAACCCACCAGTAGGTGGAACATCCGGGTATAGCCATAACTGGGAATTCTTTTCCTGAAGCTTTTAGGATAGAAATTTATTTTGTTTTTCTATTTTTATTTCTAAAAGGATTGAACACCCAAAGGACATTTTTTGGGCTTCCAAACCCATTTTGTGCTACAAAATTCATAATTAATCATACAGCATTTGAAAAATGGACAGTCAGGTTGTGGTGCCTCCATTTATTATCTTCTATCTTTGACCCAAGGAATAGAGACATGTCAAGCATAGCAAAGCAAACATACAAACTGACACAGCCTCTCTGCTCTTTCTTAGGGTTCTTGTCTTGCCTTCATTCAGATCTGAGCATCCATCAGCAGTTTTTCGGGAGGCCTGACTTCTGAAACTTGCTGACCCAGACATGAAAGTGCTCAATTTTGTAGCACCATCAAGTAGGCAATGTAGGCCTAGAGTGACAGCATATTTTTAGAAATTGTTGCACTTTGCCTCCTATCCTTAGAGAATGAAAAGGACCCGCATTATTTTCCTGGCACTTGTCATAGCAGCATCATTATTCTCTCTCTCTCTCTCTCTCTCTCTCTCTCTCTCTCTCTCTCAGGTTTTGATATTACAATATCAATTTACTTGATATTGTAAATTCAATAAAACATCTAAGAAAATCTAGTACTCAGTTTCAACTGTCAAAGTTTATCTGCCATGAGTGAAATCTAAACTCCAGTGTTATCCCAAATGAATTCTATTTAAAGAGGACAGATTGTTAGGAGTGACAGATCTTTTTGAAATGGCTACTATGACTCCTCTGTACACTGACAGATTATATTATAAGAGGGAAAAAAATCACATGAGTTTTGTCTCAAGTGGAACAAAATCTGCCAAGTTCTAGGCCAGAGGGATAGGGGTGGAACCAGAACTTCATCTTCACTTGATGAATATCTTTTATTTTAATGAGCATAAATCCACCTTGACAGTTATCTGCTAAAACTTCCCAAATGAATCAAAGGAGCTAATCAATCATTAAGAGAAAAAAATAGGGTATTATAAATCCATAGTCAAAATAACTCTTTCTTCTACATTCTCATACATCTATGTATCAAAGCTCCGTTGTTTGTGTTTTTATGAGTTTGGTTTCTAAGCTTTTTGAAAGTCCACATTCTGGGCCTCTGTAAATAGTCACATTTTCAGAAAGTGTAATCGTTCTTACGTTTTTGCTATATATCCAAACACATAAAATTATTATTTATTTCTGTGCTAAGAACACCTTCATGTTTAACCAAGGGACTCTTAAAAAGTGTAACCAATGAAAAAAACCTGGATTTGTTTTAATAAATTGATTTTTACTCAACCTAGTTTTCCTTGAGTCCTTGGCATGACAACATTCCTTTAGAATTACTTAGCCCAGCTGTGTGGTGGGTGAAGTAAAGGGCAGTGTTACCTAATAGGAAAAATCCATTGTACATACACTAAGGTGTGACCCAGTTCAACATTCCTAATTCGAGAAAAGCAAGTGAATGAGAGAACTTATTCAAAGGGATAAAATATAGCATGTTTATGTCACAAGATTGCTTTCCAGAAGCCTAAAGGGAAGGACAGAAAGCTCTAAACAAGGCTTCAGAATGTTTGGGTTCTAATCTCTATTTTTTCCTTCAGCCAAGTCATTTGACCTTAGTGGACCCCAGATTCCCATCTATAAAATGAGAACTGTAATATTTGTCTTCCTGCTTTACAGAGTTATTGTGAGGATAAAATAGGAAAACAGATGTGAAAGTTCCCTAGAGAAATATATAAAATAGTCCAAATATTAATACTGATTCTCCTTGGCCCTTCAGAGGGTCAGAAATTCTTCAGACCCAAGCTTATCATCCTGGAAAGGAAGACATCCTTTCTTGGATGATCAGAAACTCTCCAAGTTCAAGTTTCATTCTTAGATGTTATACATAAATTATGACTCAATGTTTCATCATATGAAAAACAAAAAATACCAATTATATTTTATCAGAATTTCAGAGGAAATTTCTCATTTTCTCTTCCTCTCTCATTTTAAGCTAACACTGACTTTGGAAGGTATATACAATTGGATGTTTCACTGAACATACCCTTTAATCCCCACACCCACCACCTCACTAGATTTTTTTTTTTTTGGTCTGATCTATGACACTTCATTCCAACTCCTATTCTGCATTCTCAAAGAGTTCTCTAACTCTCTTGCAGTATTTTGACAATACCATTTTATCTCCTCCTCAATGCCCTTTGGTCATAAATTTCTTAAAATTCTGTCCTTTACTTTATTATTTACAATCTACATCTTTTTTAATGAAACCATTTTTATTCCATCAGCTTGTATCTTATATCAATGAGCCTATGTTTTGTGTGTGTGCATCTAGTTGTATATGTAGTTGTAATTTCAAATTTCATTCTCAGCCTTATGGATTTCCTTACTGGAAGACACACATTAGTCATTCAGAAAATATTAATGAAATGTAGTTAGACTGAGTACTAACATATGAAACCTGAATTCAAAAAGACCCTCAAGCAAACTGATCATTTTCTCCCATCACCCCGAGAACATCAAGTTTCTTCTACTTTACCTTTTCAATTAAAAATTTTCTTCTCTTGACTTACTTTTCCCATTTTATAGAACTTTTATACTCATAGTTGCTCAATATCTATGTGAAAAGTACGAATCACTTAATAATGTGATATTTAACAATTTCCCATAAAAAGTCTTAATTTGTAGCATTAGTCATTTCATTATTTTGATTATTCACACTGTGGTTAATTCAATAGACAATTCATTCTCTCTGACTGGGAAGTTGATGAAAGGTATGAAAAGGCTGTTGTTGGGAGCTAGTGCAAACTTTTCTCAGGATATCACTAGATCATCTCTATTTCTTCCATATTGCTATGCTGTAACGCATTCACTATTTCTTGCTTTATAAATTCTCTGTCTGAATTATGTCTAGAATGACTACAGCTTTTCTCTTCTCCCCATCATGACCCCCATGTCATTTTGTGCTCTCTTTACCAGATTATACAGCAAACTTTAACTTACCCACCACTGTTGCCTTACTTATGTCCTATCCATCTTCCATATTCCATGACCTGAATGTTCTCCTAGGACAACATCTCACATTAACTCATGTTTCGAATGTTAGATCACTTCCATAGAAAATAAATTCAACTCTGGCAGGGGTAGCTATAGGAATGAAAATTCTGACTGATAATGAAATGAAAAAAAAAAAAAAAAGCAGAACTCAAGAAGGAAAATGGTCACTTTAGCTTAAAAAAAAAAAACGGAATTACTAGTATCGTTGGTCATGTCTATTGGCCTTTAGCAGTATTTTGCATTGACAAGTATGCTTAGTTCTTTATGTCTTTCCAGTTTTGTGTGTTCCTATCTCATGATGGCCCCAAACCATCAGAGTACCTTCTAATTTCTCCTGGTCATTATCTTCCTCCCAGATATCTCCCATACTATAGCCAGAAATGCTATAGAGGATAATATTCAATCCAGAATCACTCTGTGTATTAAGCTCTTTTGTCATTGTAGTTAGCATATTAAATACCCAAAATGGTAGGTCTTTACTTTATTTCCTACACTAGAAAAGAGAGGCTTAAGAAAATAATTTATGTAAATTCACAAAACTGATGACTGGAAAAGCATCTCAATTCCCTCCCATTCAAAATTATATTCAATAATAAATCAAACAATGTAAAGTATCAAAGGTTACCAAAATACATTTTAACCTGAAGTTGTACTATTTTCTTCATGTAGTCTATTTTTACCCCACATAAATAATTCATTAATCCCCATGCAGCTGCCAAGGTACCTTTATTCATGCAACTCATCAAGTGACTTCACTTTTAAATGAAAACAATACTGCTTTCTTTATGAATTCCTGATTCCTTTAGAGGAATGTTCAAATCCTTTCTAAAGTTCCACTAATCTGTATAAATTTATCCCAGAAAATCCTACATAACTTCAACTTGTATTTTTTTGCATATAACATATCTCAAAATTGTGGGTCCCTAAATTAAATCTCCATGTAGACTTTGTAAACTGTACTAATCACAAATTACTGAAAAATTGGCAGCTAAGAACAAGTCCCACTTAATATCTTGCAGTTTCCATGATTCTAAATATAGCTTGCTTGAGTCCTCTACTTAGTTGAGTCTCACAGGCTACAATCAAAACCTAAAAAGACTTGGGTTCGAGCATCTTGGAATTATTTATAATAAGCTTTCAGATCAACGTAATAAGTGCTATTGAATTACATGGTCAGATTCTCTGTGGCTCCTCCTTTGGAAAATGATCACAGAAACTTAGGATGTGAGTGACTCGAGAATAACATGTGTGTTGGCTATTAAAAGAGAATTTAAAGAAAATGTTAACTAGCCAACATTGAAAGACTTTTATGAAATGCTGTCTCATCATTCTTTGCAAATTAAATAATAGGAATAAAAAAATTTAAAAAAATTATTTGACCCCAAGTATCTCAAGTTGCTCCCCCATATAAAGAGCATATACATTACAGGTGAAGTTATATAGAGCTGAGGGCTATGAAGGCCCTCTTTAATAATTCTTATAGCTTTTTTATTTCTTAAGGATTAATAGCAATTTGTGCCAAATACAACTATCTTTTCTCCTTCCTGACACATGGCATTTGTTATGACTACATAGGAACTTATTTCTATCTAGGTCTTACCAATTAATTTTGAGAAAAAGTAATACAAGTCAGTATTTGGTTTCATCACAGTATTGCAACTAACAATTGTTAATGGACCATCTTTGAGACACTAACTGAAATAAGTGAATCATCTTTGCTCTAACACATGATTGACATTAGCTTCTAGAAGAAATAACTGTTCAGTATTCAAGATTCTGAGTACATTTATCATTGCTATATGTTGCAAACGGATCTGTTTGATGTAAGTATTCACACCAGAAACATCATGATTGCTCTTAATTTTGATAATAATGATAATTTGAAAAATATGTATATAAAGTATATTGTATTTCTTACATGCACAGTCCATAGCAAAAAAAAAAAAGGTCTAGGATTTTTTTTTCACATACAAATATGATTATAAAGTTTTTACTGATAAAATTCCATGAATTTTAACTGAAAATTCATTAAAAATACTTTTTTCTTTTTTTTCCTACATTAAAAATATATTGATTTCTTGCATATATTTAGATGGAACAAAATACGGAACTAGGTTAACACATAAAATTATATCAAATATTATTGTTATTATTATTATTATTTTTTTTTTTGAGACTAGATCTCGCTATTTTTGCCCATGGAAATACAGACTCATGTTGCCCGGGGTATGACGGACTCAAGCAATCCTCAACCTCAGTTTCCCAGGTGCCTGGGATTACAGGGGTGAACCATCGTGCCCGGCTATATCAAATATTATTAACCAAAATTAAAGATCGACTTTAATTACCATTTTTAGGACAGTATTTTCATAGAATGATCCAATTAGAATAGTATGATAGTCTAAGTCTTTTGTATGATGATAAAAGATGAAATAAACAGTGGGGTGCACA
>PVHY01005322.1:0-84374 GCA_004024945.1 Uropsilus gracilis
CAGCTATTGCTGAGGATACAAATTATATAAAGTCTGGCTGTCCAACCCTTTAGATTTAGAAACATTGGAATTATTCATGCAAACTTCTTCTTAACGTTCAAATTGGAGGACGGTGATCTGTTTGCCACATTGCTCTTGAAGTTATTGGCAGGCAGCCAAAGGTCAGATTTTCTTTATAGGCAGCAGGAGAGGAGAGAGGGTGAGAAAGGGGAGCAAGATATCTATCCAAAATGGAAGCCACCATTATATACACCCAATCTTCAGAGTCCATGAATTCTATCATATTCTATTAATTAGAAGAAAGTTGCTAAATCTAGCCTATACTTATTGAGATTAAACAGGTCAACAAAAAGCAGGTGTTATTGGAGACATATAAATGACCTCCAACCACAGTTTGTACTTTGGACCTCATGACTCCTGACATTCTCATGCACAAGCAAACATACAAACAAACTTACCCACTCCAAAGGCCACATCTCATTCCACTATAGCATTGACTTAAAGTCCAGCATCTTTTCATCTTAACAAGAACTAGATGTAAATTGGTATTATCCTTGATTTATTTCTGTAAATATGACCATTGATCCACAGATGTGAGGAAAAAACCCAGCAAGTTATTGCTCTCCCATAACACCAATATGTCACAGTTGGGTTGGCATATAGCTGCTATAGATGATTTTGTTCAAAGATAAAATAGGATCTTTAAAATAGTCTCTGGACCATAATAAATTTGAAATTCAGCCAGGCAAATATTGGAATTTTTCCACTAGATCTCAAAACCTAGAAATAATCCTCTATAGCTACTAGCTCCACATTCTGGGCTTTTGTCCCACATTCTGAGTCAGATTTCACTTTTCATAAAAGGAAGCATATGTATATTTGTGTAGTTGAGCTTTTCTGTCAATCTGCTTCCTGACAGTGCAATTCTGAGGGGTTCAATAGCCACTCCTGAGTCTACTTTGCCTTCAATCTCCTAGTGAAAGCTGCTGATTTTGCCATATATAAATCCAAAGAACTGTGTAGGTCTTCTGTATATTTTCTTCTGGTTCATTTCATTAGATAAAAGATACCCCATAGGTATCTTAGGATAACCCATTCTTTCTTTTGGGTTCCTGTTGGACAGGTGAGGGACATTGCCTGTAGACATAATAGAAGATCTATTTAATGCAAGAGAACTACACGCAACCCTCTTAAAGTTTGTTTTCATGCTCTTCATGCAGACTTGAAAATGGTTAGAAAAGTATATATTAGGTATTCACACAACTATTATAAACATATAGGCAACAAAGGAACAATTAATAAATAAATTAGCATGGTAGCTACTCCTGGAAAAAAGGAGAGGGAATGGACATGAGATACTATAAAGTTGCTTGTAATTTTTCATATATTGTTCTGGTATTTTTTTATATATTTAACAAAATGTAATATATACATATAGACAAATAATGTATTACATCCTCTTTTTAATATGACTCATGAAAAAGGGCATACTTGCAACAATGCATTAGAGATATTATTTCTTAACACAAAGGAGATACTGTGTATTGAAATTGAGGGTGAAGAGAATGTCAAGGGGTAAAGTTGTAATGCCATTTTAAGTTTGAATTTGAATTATATACAGGTGTTAGTGAGTCAACTGAGTTAAATCAATATGCTTAGACTTTGGCATATTTTCTTAGCTATTTAGTACTTTTTTCTGTATATCAGAAGAGACAATAACCAAAACAAGGCAAATTATTTGGATGCTTTTATGGCCTGAGTTCTAGTAGACTCAACTGTGAGTAATTTAGGCTCCTGAAAATTACATGATGTAAGCATCGTGTCTCTTAATAGCAACTCATTTTACCTTGAAAGTCTTTTACCTTGAAGTCAATTTAAAAAATTTCAGGTTTGGGATTGCATTTTTGCTCTTCCGTATGTGCACATTGCTCCCTAACCTTCTATCAAACCACCCATGCAAGTATCTCTTCTACCTCCCACCCTCTCCCTTCCTCTGTCCCCCTGTTTCCATTCCATTGGTAATTGTGAAATTCTTCCACTGAGTTCAGGATTTAGACTCACTCTATTTTGGCTGTGATTTGTTTTTTCTAAACTTAAATGTGCCCTTTATCTCTGTATGTGACTAGGAATGATAAAAGGTAGGAATGGGACTACCACAAGTAACATCAGTGAAGGTATAGGGTAAGTCCTGAAACCAGGATGAGGTTTCATTTATATGGGAATGATAATGATGCCTACATCAGAGATATTTAAGTGAATCATTAAATGGGCCCAGGACCACTAGGATTATGTAGTACATGTCTCCCCCCCAGCCTCACAATTTATTATAGATTTCAAGACAGGGGAAAATATGAAAAAAAGATGAGTGAACTTATGGAGATAAGGTAGTGAATTAACAGCTCGCTGTTTGGAGAACATCATATAAAACAACTCAGGGTACAAACTTATTTGATAAATGATATCTTCAGGGAAATTTCAGATAAAATAAAAGTTTTCCAATTAGTTTCCTTTCGATAATGTCACTTTTTCTCATGAACATAGATGGTTTATTTCATTTTCCATGTGTAGGCTTGCTGCAGATTTAGACAATGGTTAACCAATCCACCTTTACTCTCAGGATGCATATTTCAAAATGGAATACTGGCTCTTAGAAAGGTAACTTCCACCAGGTAGCCCTCAAGGTGAACAAGAAACACCTTGTTGGCTTTTGCAGCACTAACTCTTTCAGGTCATTACATTTCATTTCCAGGACACTAATTGGCAATTTGGGACTCTGAGGCAGTAATGTGTCTCCTAGAAGAGTGGTTGCCTCACACCTAGGGAGTAGTTTACTTACCTGGTTGAATCACAGAATAGCTGAATGTGAAGGAATTTTGGCCAATCATATATTTCAAGTCTTGACCAGAAGAGCATAGTAGATGGTTATATTATAAATGGGTATAATCCCAGGGTCCCTTTAAAGTCTTGAGTCATAAACTCACCCAACTGTATGACATGGGCCAGTTGTACTTGTGACTTTCAAGTCATAAGACATTTCCTCATTAGGAAGTGGATTTTGTAATATTTTCTGTCATGACATGAGACAGATGGTATGAGACTAATGCTGTTCTGTTTGGGGGAGAACTTTCAGAAAGATTTTGTTAATCCATTTTTGAAATGTATAAATTTAACCTTTCTTGCCAGTGGATGCATAGGTATGTTATGTAACAAACTCTGCCTTTAGATATTTGTTCTTAAATTTATTATGTCTTGTTTTATCTAGAATTCACTATAGTGGGTTATTTAAGAAGTGGTTTATGAATGTGGATGTTCAGAGGTTTATATCAAGCTCTGCCTACTAGTTCATGACTCAGATGGTTTTAGAGTTCCTTAAGCTCACTGTTGACCTCTGTAACATGAGTAATAACTCATGTTGGTTATGAACAGTAAATAAGGAAAGCCTTACAAAGCTTTTACTATAATAGGTAATGTAGTAAATCCTAAATAAATGTTAACTATTCTCTCCATTATTATTAGTGTTGTACAAAATAGTCACAGTTAAAATTTACTTCATGTTATGAAGCTTTTTAAAAAAACAATTGTAAAAATTCTGAAAGAGTACTTTATTTTCATAAACTCAAAGAATGTAAAACATTCATTTTATAGTTGGCACTTCTATTATAAATTATTCTAATATAGAGATACACATAATTTTAAAACTTACTTGTTAATATTGCCATATTTACTTAAAGTTGTAGAAAACAAAGTATTATTGGAAGTGTCTATTAACTTTGACTGCCCACTGACTTGAACTAATATTTTGCTCTTTACAAATAACCTAACTTTTCCATAGTTTGTCATTCACTGTTTTTCATTTTTCTTCTATCCAGCAATAGTAAATAGCAGAATTTTAATACATGGGTAAGACAGACTACTGGCCTGGTTATTTTATGCTAAAATCTAAAATTTTAGGTCTAATTAGTTCAGGGCTGTACTCTCTGAGCAAATGGTTATTTCTCTCTACTGTGTTTGCTTCTTTTAAAATAGAGATAGCCATACCTCATAGAATTAAGAGAAAACAATTGGATTCAATTGGTTTGACAATAAGCTATTAGGTGCTAAATTAATGCTAAACAAGTCACTATTCTGAAGTCCAAATTGTTTCTCCTGATGAAAATGAAGCAAAGCCCTAAGGAGGTTAAACTCCTCTAGTTTTTCAGAGTTGGCTTTGACAGAGTTTGGACGGGTTTTGAGTCTTTACTCCAGAGGTAACGAAATATGCTGTGATGAGCATTTACTCTGTGAGATACTCCATAGATAAAGGTGGGATGGGAAAATATAAATTTGGGAAAGCAGCACACTAGGACTCCCTACCCTCTTATATATACACAGCTCTCATTAGTTACAAACCAATACTTCCTTTAGTAGAGAAATTAATTCCCTTCTATAACATAGTATTTATCAAACATGTTTGACCTTGGATCCCACAGATGTTCTTGTGAAAAAAGTGCTATAGAGAGAATCTGTTGGTTGGATATGACTGAGGTTGAATAAAACTAGTATGATGCCACTGTTTCCAGCAGCCTTTCCATGCACCTGTCTATACAGACAGACCCATAGAAATAGTTTACCTAAATATCTGGTTCATCCAGACATTGGTTTTTCTAGAGGGATTAGTCATAAATTCAGAGAACATGTGAAGAGAAGTCGAACTGGAGAACATAGGGCTTCTATTCTGGATTTTTTTAGTTTTTATTTTTGAGACGTCTCAGTGAGGATATTGACTGTAAGTTAAGTTGTACTCAAAGGTATCTCTCAAGAGAAAGAGCTGTGATTAAAATGCAGTTGGTTTTCACTATTAAATATAACCAGCAAAAAAGAATGGATTCATACCAGTCATACATAAATCACAAGGAAAAGGAATAAACGAAGGGAGAAAAAAGATCAACTGCTAACTTTTAAATGGGTGGTTCTGCTGTTATTTGTTTATTTATTTTACATTTTTCTTGCTAGTTCTTTTTTCTTAATGAGAAGAAAAATCACACCTAGATTATTAAATGTCTGAAATCTAGTAGATAATGAATGACATATTTGAATCTCCAATACTGGTTTCCTGAGTCAAATTGACTTAACTCTTTTCCCACTATACCCCACTGACTTTTTTTTTTTTATATATATACATAGCTATATTAGTGTTGTGGGTCTTAAACAGAAGCAATGTTATTGAGACAGTAAGCAGGATTTATTTGGAAACAAAATGGCAGAAAAACGGGTAGGTAGAAAGTTCATGGCCAATGCCATATGCACTTCCTTGAGTCTCAAGACTCAACACACATCCTTCTCCCCCAGATAAGCTCCGGAGGATCAACCCTTCAGTTTCCACCAGCGATAAAAGTAGTGGGAGGTGGGAGGCATACTGTGTGCTGTAGACCGCCTATTTAAGCATGAGTGACCACTCTCTAACTTTCTGACCAAATTTAAATAGGGTTCTGAATATAAAAGTTCACATGCTTTTCCTTTGAAAATTACAGAATATTCTGTATATCCATGCTGTGGTGTGGGTTATAAATGGTGTAGCATTTGGGAGAAGTACTCTCATCATTTGAATAGAGCAAATAAATTTAGTATGACTTTTACCTAAGCTGGAAATAGTGAATTTGTTATTATGAACCATAATAAAAGATCAGTCAAGTAAGTTAGTATTTTAGTAAATCAAGATTTCATAGTGGCAATATTTTTCACCCTCTTTTTGATTAGTTTTTAAAGTCATTGTAGCACAAAGTATTAAATTTTAATATTTTAAGTAGGAAATTAGATGTCATCTGTAATATACACAACAAATGTAATCATACATGTCTTTATTACATCTATATCTAATGTATGTGTTTATTTCTATTTGTATATTATAATATTGTGCAGATATTTTATTATCTATTTGTATGTTTTTAGAAATAAAATTTAATACTCAATCTAAGAATCCAATTATTTCTGGATTTTATCTTTATCCCATTCACACTGTCAGAGTTTGTTTTTGACTATTCCCCCAAAAACTATTTTACATCTGCAATAGAATAGAAATATTGGTACTTGGTGAAGAAATGTTGAAGATATTTATGCTGCTCAAGTGAGTGACTATAATGAAAACATCATGTCAAAAATATCTAATGTTTTGAACTCAGACAAAATACATGGTAATCTAATTAATAGTGCAAAAAACATTTTTAAGAATAAAAATTCTGGGCCGATTGTTACACATTGTCCTACTTTAGTAGTAAGTAGACAAGTAATTTTAAAGAAAAAGAAAAAAGCAAAAGTAAAGCAAAGTGTACTACTGATTGTGACAATAATAAATTTTGTGCCAAACAAACCCCAGCTACTTAAAACTATGATCTTTAATGCTATAATATATGTTCCTTAGCCTTCGTGTAGTCTTTCTTAAAATATTGTAAGCTTCTGTACAACACAATTCACATTTCTACCTCTGTACTAATTTTGCAGGGATGCTATAATAAAGTACGAAAGATTAGGTATATTAGAACAACAACAACAACAAATCCCGACGGTTTCATAGTTCTGGAGTTTTGAGATATGGAAACAAAAAATAGGCAGGATTATGATTTGTCTATCTGGATGCTTCATGAGAGTCTTTTCTCACTCCTTCTACCTTCCAGGATTTGCTAGCAATCTTTGGTGGTTCTTTAATTGTATTTTCATCACTCAGTAACATGATCATCTCCCTGTGTGTCTTCACATCATTTTCTCCTTGTGTCTGTATGTTCAAATTTTTCTTTTTATACAGACACCAGTCATATTGAACTAGACCTCACTATCATGACCTCATTTTAATTTGATTTCATCTGTAGTAACGATTTCTGAATAAGAAATAGGGGAGTTAGGTCTTGAACATACATTCTTTGGAGGAGATACATTTCAACTTATGACACAAATCCTTGGGACTTATAGAGGTAATGAGATCCTATTCCTTGGCCTCCAAAATTTCCTCCTAAATGAAGAAAAACTGATATATCACTTGGCTTCCTCAATTACTCCCCTCTC
The DNA here is from genome assembly GCA_004024945.1 of Uropsilus gracilis. Classification (NCBI taxonomy): domain Eukaryota; kingdom Metazoa; phylum Chordata; class Mammalia; order Eulipotyphla; family Talpidae; genus Uropsilus; species Uropsilus gracilis. Next base: position 7,036 of record PVHY01005322.1, read on the forward strand.
ATTCCAATAATGATATAACAACCTCCTTCAGTTTTTTCATTGAGTTTTTCTTTCTTGGTTACTGTAGTAATTGTTAACCTTGGCTGCCTATTAAAATCACCTTGGGAGCTTACATAATCTTTCTAGAGTATAATTTGCATTGAATTTTTAAAAATGTTTTCAGGTGATTATAATATGAATAGGACTGAGAGACTGTACATGGGGGACAATCTTGAATTTATGATTTATTGGCCTGGTTTCCTTCAATACAATTTTTTCTAAGATTATTATTTCCTCTTACAGTTTTTTCCTTCTTAATTCTTGAAACTTGTGAAATGCTATAGCATACGTGTTTTAGTATATAAATACTAGTGCAGAATCCTAGATAGACAACACAAGGAAGAAGAGATAATCTGGTGTGCAAGAATCATGTCATCTATGGGAGAAGTGTTTATATTCTAGTCACAAGATGTCTAGTAACCAATGAATCAATTGGCTGTTGGCTTTTAAAGTGGTCCTTGTTGAGGCAAAGACTGAAGGAACATTCATAACATCAGGCCCTAAGAGTGCTAGAGATATCAGAGATGATAGAACATTATCTCACAGCCATGAATCTGGTCCTGAGTGGGGGACAAAGGAAGTATGTCCCATTATGCTAAAATGTGAATACTAAGGTTGAGAGGGTTATTCTGTAAAAATTGGCTTAAATGTATCATTTTTTAGAGATTAAGAACACTAAAGCAACCACTTGGGAAATAGCTTATTATGTGTGAGGAGTTTATCACTGTATACTATTTTCCTTGTTTCATATCAACATTATTTTCTTCTTTGAATGAGAATGTGGTGTGTGTGTGTGTGTGTGTGTGTGTGTGTGTGTGGTTTAAACATTCTAAAGCTGTCTTTGGTCATATTCCAAATTTATCTTTACTTTCTCCTTCTAGGCAGTTGGCAAGAAGTTACCAGTTGGGCCAAATAACAGGTATATGAAATAATTGCCCCAAACTATGAAAATTACATTATCTCTTTAAACAAACAATTATTTAGGGAAAAGCATCTCTGTAAATGTAGGATTAAAACTGGAAAATTCCCTATAGAACAATGATTTGAAGTCTGGTTTAACTTGACTGATAAGTTAGAGTACTGGTTAAGATTATCATTTTTCTATATCTCTAACCATAGTATATTGCATATTTATGTCAATTTTAGCCATATTTCTCTGAACTTTTAGGTTATTTAAAATACAGTGCAGATATTAAGATAAAAATTTATTTAAAAACGTCTTCTTTTGTATAATATAATTTACTTGGTTTGGTTAGCTCTTTAAAAAAATAATTTCATTGCCTAGGAAATTGCATTAGAAAGTATTTTGAGTAGACTTGAGGAAATAAAAGGGTAGCAGGCAAGTTCCCAGAAAAGGCACATTAATAAAATGTTGGAAGTCTCAGAAGGATTATATTCTCTCAAGAGGTATACTCACATATTGTACAGTTTAGCCTTTAAAGTCTCTTTATTTTTAAGTTTAAATAGAGATCTATGAGAAATGCTGTTTTGAATCCCAGAATTCAAATGCACCCTTTTATATTGTTAACCTTTCTTGAAGTATAAAGAAATGAGAATAAAGAGAAAATTATTTCATCTTAAATTTAACTCCATGTACTTTTATTTTTCTTTTTAACTCACCTGCCTTTTATAGATACTGAGTTAGGTATTACAGAGAATAGAAAATAACTATTTGACATAATATTTACATATAGAATTCTGCAGAATATATGAAATAACAAACATGTTTAGGAAAATACTATAGAAATATTAATACAATAATAAAATTAATACTAATTTAAAATAATGTTTATTCCACAGAAGCAGAAATTGTATTTTCCTTGCTTATTTCTTTATCTACAGCACTCATACAGATCTTCATCCATTGTAGGTATTTAAAGAAATATTTAAAAATTATTGATGTCCTGGAAAGGATTGCCATTTAAACTTAAGTGGATGGGGAGACTTGGTAGAAACACCTAGAATAACTGAAAATTAATGCAAACCTTGATAGGGCATAGGATTATGCCAAAGAAAAAGGAAGTAGAATGTGCATAAGTGTATTTGTATGTGGTGTACATATAAGTATATATTTAATTTGTTATTCTAATATATCATCAAGTAGTTTATAAGATTACTTAAGGGAATTCAGATAGAGATAAAATGATTGACTAAAGCAGCTTTTAAAGCCATCCTGGATATGTCTAATCAACATTGTATCAGATAATGCAGAGGAAGTGGGGTAAAAAACAAAAAGGAGTTAGCTTATTTAAAAAAATGAAATGAGGAGGAGAGGAAGACACAATATTATCCCAAGTTTTGATGTTATATGATGAGAAACTGATGGTTTCATTCCTATATTTGTTAGCATGATTTCTCAATTCTCTTTCATCTGTGCTTGAATAATTAGTCAGCGTTTTCTGTCTGACTTATATTTACTGGTCATAAAACCTTAGGCTATGAGTTTCCTCCTGTTTCCTGTTTGTTTGGTGTCCTGTTGCATAATATTATAGTATCTTTGCTGACCAATATCATAACACTTACCACACTTGATCCATAGTTACTTTGTTCACACCTGTCCCTTGTGTTACCTCTGGCTTCTCCAGTATGAGACTAAATATTTTTAGTTCTTAAAACAATGTTTTTTATATGGTAGGTGTAATCTGATACCTTTACGTTGAGTTAATAATCTATTTTTTGAAGCACTTTCTATCCTAGGACTTGGAAATATAGTGCATTAAAAGTCAATTCTGGAAAGTTTTACCTAATACATAAGATTTTCAATCCTTTTTCCCTTTTGATGAAGTCTACATAACTGTTTCCAGCTTTACATAAAATATAAGATTTAGAGTATAATAAGGGGAAGTTTTAAAAGTTTCTTATTTTTTCAGTGGAGTTCTATGGAATCTCATAGATTACTAAAGGTGATGACTGCCACCATGTTTCTAGATTTTCAAAGGTCACCATGGTTATTCATTCTGAGCTATCTGTAAAATTCAAATGTGGCCTCCAGTATGCTGGCTGTTTTTATTCTAAGGAGCACTGGTGAGAGTTATATGGAACCATGGGTTAAGAAACTCAAATCTACTATATGGGACATGGGAAAGATTAAAAAAAAAAAAACATGAAGAAAATATTTTATTTGCCTGAGCCTCAGCTAAAAATGAAGCTAACAGCTGTTGTACCAAGGCATTTAAGATGTTGTATGTTAAATCTCTATGTGTGTGACATTTATGCTACTAAACTAATTTGAGAGTTCTTCTCTCTGAAATAAATTACAAAAATGGAATCTATTATGAGTAACAAAGCCAAAATATGAAAGAGATAGATTTTGGGGGGGGGTATTGTTGATTCAAGAAGTAGTATGTAAGATAGTAGATCTGTCATCAACTATTTTTTGTCCTTGAAGCTCATATTCCTTTCTCTCTGGGTCTCAAGTTTCTCTCCATAATGGAGAAGTAATTAATATTGTTGTGTGTTTCCAAATAGGGACTTTCAAAATTATTTTTATAATATAGCCCATGAAAAATATAAATTTCCTTGATAGGCAAAAATTTCCATTATTGATCTTATGAAGAAGTACTTATATTCTTAACAAATTTGAAATCTTGCTTGCCTATAAACAGAAAACACTGTAAAGGTTTGACAAAAAACATTAAACTTTTTATTGTCTTTCTTCTGTAAAATTTGTAGCTTTTACTTTTTTTTTTTACAGTGACATAGTTATATTTAGCATTTTGTTTCACATATCATCCAGTACATAGAATTATGGCATTTTCCCCTTTTAAACTTTCGAAAGTTTGAATTAATTTTCTCAAAGACTCATTAGACTATTCTCTTTAATTCTGTCATTGAAAATCGTGGGGTGAGGGTTTTTTTTGTTACACTGTATCATTTGTAATGCTAAAAGACTCATTACTTCAACATTTTTTAGTAAAGTAGCATTCATGTATCCAAAATTATTTACTGAGTGCCTATTGGGCATCTTTATATTCCCCAGAGACACTGTCCTTGATAACAGACAAAATTTCTGTGTTTTGAATTTATATTCAGGGAGAAAACAGGAAAAAAAACACATAAGGGAACATGGGGAAGTGAGGGACTAGGAGGAAGGTAAGAAGCAAACATTTTTCAAATTGCATGGTAATAGAGACACAGGTGAGACAAGCAATTTAAAGATATTTTGGACTTTTTAGCTAGCATAGTCATGAAGATCATCAATAAAAAGATAAAATGAGTTAAAGGAATAAGATGTATGGACATTTGGAGAAAGAATATTTGAAGTTTCTACTAGAAACTAGAATTTTTGCGGCAAAGGCAAAAACTCAGGTAAAACATGGCTAGTGTGCTCTAGGAAGTGCAAGGCAATCCATTTGGGAGGCTATTAAAATAATTTTAAGAATTGTGTGAGCTACAAGTGATAGGATGTGCTACCCCCCCACTCCCACCATTGTCTCCTGTTTAAGATTTCAAGGACAGGTACGCTAGAATGTGAGAATGACCTTAGTTGGAATTTCCCTTCAGGGAGATGCAGAAGAGAGGAAGAAGTGGAATGGTCCAGATGTGGTTCCTGGAAGGTGGGAAATCAGGGTATATAAAGGGTGTGTAAACAAAGAGAAGGATCAGATCCAATGTGGAGATGGAGATAGATAGATAGATGAATCTCAGACAGAGAGATTCATGGAGGAGAGTAATTTGGTTTTGGCCATTTTGTAAGATGGATATGTGAACCACGTGAGCTTGGCCATGTCGCCACCGGGGGCCTGCAGCCCTTGGCTGACCTGGGCTAGCCGCATGTATGCTAACAGCAGTTAAGGAGTTTGCAGATTTAAACTACGTGTTAGAGTTGATTTTGCTGAGTTTAACTTGTGTGTGCGAGAGGCCATGCAAAAGACAGGCCTAAAAAGAAAGTAAACTTTACTGGGTCCGGTTCCATAAAGTTTCTACCTAAATGACCAAAAAAACAAAACAAAAAAAAAACAAAAAACCCAAAAAACAAACAAACAAGCAAACAAACAAAAAAACGGCATAAAAGAGCTGGAGCATGCCAAAGGAGCAAACCAAAAAAGATGTCTTCAAACACGTGGAGAGGAACTCTGACTGGCTAACACTGGTAAGATAATCAAGACTAAGAGACTAAAAAATTTGGGCAATCTAAAAAAAATTTTTTTTAGACAATGCTGAGAAAGGTTTTAAACAATGTTAAAGTAATCTAAGTCTTACAAGTTTCTTTTGGAGTAATTAAAAATAACTGTTAAAAATAAATTAGTCTGCACTAATAGTCTTGCATTAGTTTGGTATTTTAGTTAAAAAGGCTGGGAATGGTAAAAAAAAAACCCACATGAGTTTAAACTATAGTTTTTAAGTTTTTCTTCTGCCGTTTTTTAAAGCTGGAAACTGAAAAGCAGGTAGCTGATGTCTGCATATCAATGGTAAAGGCCTGCTTTGTAAAAAAAAAAGCAGGCAAAGGTGCTCAAAGTTAAGGTAAAGGTTAAAAGTAAATAAACAGTTTGCAGCCTGCGTCCTAAAAAGAGAAGCAGGACTAGGTGTGGCTAGTTAAAGTTAAAGGTAAATAAACTGTAGCCTGCTTCGTAAAAAAAAGCCGGCCTCTGTGTTTAAGTCAAACAGTCCCTTCATAGTTGTCCTGTTTCACAAGCATGTGTCAACTTTTAGTTATGGTAGTCATTTGAGATGAAATGGAAAGTTATTCAATAGTTTTACTCAGAGAAGTAACACAGTATGCCTTGAATGTTATTAACATTACTTATTTCCCTGATGAGAAAGAATTATTTAAGAAGTAATGTTAAAGAGACACGAACTTGGAGACTAATGCAATAATCTAGGCGAGAGGCATGTGCTTGAATACTAGGTTGATGATGAGATGGTAGTGGAAAATGGTAGAATAGTTTAAGAAGTGTAGTCAATTGGATTTGATGGTCTTAATTTGGTAAAAAAAAGAAAAAGTAAAAAGAGGAAACAGAAATAACTCTACGATCCCCCTCCGCCCCAAACAACTGGAAGAATAGTTCTGCCATTAATTGAAATGGGGAATAGAGAAAGAATACTTTTGGATGGAATGGAGCTAATTTTTGTTTGTATAAATTATGCTGTATCAGACTGATAAAGAAGGAATTAAGTAGGAATTTGTATAGTATTAACAGGAAATATGAATTGGCTGTTCAGGGATTACAGTGATATTTAAAATGATACAGTGAATAAGATAACCAAAAGAGTGATAATATTATGAACAGTTAGAGATGAGATCCAGGACTGATTTTTGAGGCTCTCTAACTTTGAGAATTAGCGAAAGTGAGGAATGAACAAAGGGGAATGAGGATGCATGGCTAAGAAAATGAAAGATCCTGGGAAGTAATTGTAGAATCACATATTTTATGGATGTTGCTGCTATTAGGTCTAGTATGATAAGACCTAAGAATTGCTCATTGCAACTACAATGAGGAGATTATTGTGTTAGTGTGATACGTCCAGAAGAATGATTGCAGTAAGTTCAAGAGAAAATAAGAGGTACGTTACAGAAAAAATAATCTTTTAAAGAACCCATTGGATTCTGAATATGTGTAAATTCTAAGAATAAAATGTAGATAAAAGTAGCCATTACTATTACTTTGACATACTGTAAGATTCACCTTCAAATAAGTACAATAATCTATAATCATTTTGGTCAACTTTATATCCTTTCTAGGATGCTTTCATTGAGCAAACATGATTTTGAAAAGAAAACTTTTTGCAACCCTAGAAAAAAATTTGAAATAAAAAGGATCTGAGAGATCCTATCTACATACTCTCTTACTTACCTTTCTCTCTCCTTTATGATTCCTGTTTGCATAGCACTCAGAATTACTAAAGAAGAATTCAGGGACTCTGATACTTTAAAAGAATAGGTATCTTAATACAGTCATGAGAGTGAATAAGGTTTGAATATCTTGATTTGCAATTCCATTTTCATCTTTATCAGTACATTTTAAAATTTACTTGTTGCTGTTCACAACAGAATTTTCCAGGTAACTCACAAATAAATGACTAATGTGACATTATCATTATCTAGAAATGTGATGGTCTCATTCCCTTAAGCAATGGTCTTTTTCCAGATTTCCAATAACCCTAAAGGGAACATTAGAAGGAATGATATGACAGACATAGTGGCAGACTACAGTTACAAACTGAGTGTCTTAATTTATTTAGTGTAACTACATATAAACACAATTAGTATTAATTTTGTCATAAGATCCTCTAATTCTGGTATTAATAACAGTGCATTTTTTCAGACATTAAACTGCAATGATATGACATGGCTTTAAATTAAGAAACATGCTGGTAAATTAATATTTGATAAATGAGTATATGCTTCCTATTTTCTTTTTCACTTTCCTTGCCATTTCTATTATTTTATTAAAGAACATACTAGCTATTCCTTGATTTTATTATTTGTTATATATTGATGTCCTGAATTACACTATACATTTTGAAACTAAATTGGGATTTGCTAAAAATAGCATTTTAATATCTCTTACAGTACCTCAAATATCTGTCAGATGCCTTATTATACATGGATATTATGTCAGCTCCATATATAATGTTGCTTGTGATTGACATGAAAGATTTTTTACCTGATTTGAATTCCCATTTTTTTACTATACTCATGCATTTAAAATTTTAAGATTAAATGAGCAATTTTACATCAACTTTTAATATTCTTCATGCTTTTTAGTGTATTAACTAAGTACTAATATTTACTAGTAATTAAAAAGCTTGATTAATGAGTTTTGAGCTTTGTAATTTTACTTTCTTTTTTACCATAGAGCTAATATTTTGAAAGCAGAAATGTAGGTAATATACCTTTCCAGAGATTCCTAAAAGTTATGGTGGAAAAATGGTAATTCTTCCAGTTATTACAGGACACTTTTTAAAAGACCAAACTATTTGAATAGGTAGTGGTATAATAGGATATCTTGACACTCTTTTAGGGTTGAGTTAAACTAGAAGACCTCACCCTGCCTAGACAAAAACAGCTTTTACCTGACTTGCCTTCCTATGTGTAACAATAAGAGTAGGCAAAATATGTGAGCCAGTTGAGTCAAAATTTACTGGATAAGGACTAATCAGATGAATCCATATTTGCAAAGACAGATTAGAGTGTTTTCCTATCTATAGCACAGGAAAATGGAGCCCAGGAGAATTGTGGTGGCCTTAGCAGCTAAGGAGACAAATAACAGAGTTTGGAACTGCTGAAATGGCTTATGGTAACCATTGTCAAGTATGGTACTAGAAAGGAAGAACAATAAAAAGGGAAGCATCAAAAACTGTGAAGGGTATACTGCAAACTCTTGGCCAAAGGATAGGATACATATGTATAGAGTCAGTTTCCATGTGTCCTACTAAGGGTAGTTGCTGGTAACTTGATTGCAGAACTGAGTTATCAAAGTTGTTAGAGTTTTAAACCAACCAGAATAAAGAGAGCTTTCAGAACTCTTTGGACATTTAGTTGAGAGCCCAGAAATGCCATCTTCTTGGAGTAAGGACAACGGCATGGGGTAGAACTAGGGGGCACAGATTAGGCAGTTTCAAAGAATAAAGTAAAAAACCTAACATGATCAAAAGCAATCATCAGTTATTTATCTCACCTATAATAATTGTAAGAGTGATTAAGGAACCTTTATAATCCCTCACAATAGCCAATATATAGTGAAAAAATGACCTGACCTGCTTAGTTAATTCAACTATAAGAAAGTCACTTAAAGTAGGCAAAAGACTTGAACAGATATCCTACAAAGGAATATATTTGAATCAGTACTTAAAATATGTAACATAGATGGTGACCAGGAAACTGGAAAATAAAATAAAAGTGAAATACCATCTTATGTTAGAATGACTAAAATTGAAAAAAGATATTCATATTTTAAATAAATATCAAATTTAGAAGAAACTAGATTCTTCATACATACTTGTGGGTATGTAAAATACGTGGCTATAGCAAAAGACTGCTGTGTGTTTTTTAGAAAGGTTATATATCTCTTGGATAGCTTAATATTTTTACTTTCATGTACAAATCCAGGAGAAAGAAAACTGAATCTCCCTACAAATATTTATAAATAAACATGCAAAATATTTAGCCTAGTTACTTGAATCTGTAAACACTCAAAAAAATTCATCAACTGGAGGATAGATGAAAAAATTTGTATATTGAAATAGTGGAAAATACTCATCAGCAATTTGAAAGATGGATACAAAAACATAGACAAATTGAAAAAATATATAAGTCAAACCAAAGCATTGCATTCTTAGGGTAAATAACTAGAAATGCATTTTGTTTTTCTTCCTGTTTTGACATGTGTACTATGACCCCTGAGAGAAGGAATATGAAAAAGTAATCCCTCCAAACTGACTTGACTTTTTGCCTGGAGGCAGTTTTCATTCTAAAGTAGAAGGAGTGAAAAACCAAACTGGACTTGGCATTTCTGATGAGTTGAGGAGGTAAAGGTCAGAATTTGTAGTCTTTGGGGGCTAAAATTTGTGGGACCAAACTGCACAGAGGAAGTTGCAGAAAGAGAAAGTACTAGAAATGTGCAGAGATGTTCCCTTAAATATTTGACTAATCCTATGGATGCCTAATAAAACCCCAGGGACTAGGCAAAGAACAGCTTCCAGAAAAGAATGATTTCTGAGGGAAGGAGGCATATAAACTGAAACAGTTTCATTGAATGGGATTAAGAGTAGATTAGACTCAGCAGATGAAAAGATCAGTGAAGAAATTTGTCAACCTAGACTTCTAAACTTAGAGAAATATTTCTCATACATGAAAGTGAGATGTAATTTTTTTCAAACAAAGGGAAATAAAAGTGCAATAATTCACTGGCAGCTGATATATATTCTATAAGAAATACATATTTTTAAAAATTCTTTAAACAGAAAGATGATAATCATAGGTAGAAATTTGAATCTTCACAAAGACTAGAAGAGAATGAAAGTAGTAAATATGTGAACACATAAGAAAGATATTTGTATTATTATTAAAATATCTTGAGATATATTGGCAGTCTAAAAGCATTTAGCATGTTCTAGAATATTGTTACATTACTATTCACATTAATTTTTAATTAATAAATTAGTTTATTATCTCCTGAATATAAATACAAATTACTCTGGCCTAGAGATATACTTCTTATTAATTAAATCCTAATTCCGTAGGAAATAATAATGATATTGCTTACTGCCCCATTCTGTCTCAGTCAGGATGCAATTACTGCTAAAATGATGTAATGAATGTAGAGTGAAATGTTCTACAAGACTAGATAGACACTTTATAGATGAGAGGTGAAAAAGAATGATTTCTCTTTTAAAGGGGAAAGAGATTACCACTTGATTTAATGTCTTATAAAGTGTTAATGTGGACAAATCCTCTGTATAATAACCCTGAAACTGTGGATCTGTACTCTTGAGATTTATATATTCCACTGCATGCAAATTTTGCTTTGACTAATCTAAAAAACCTAACAGAAAACACAACTCTATTTCATCTCCATCTACAAGTAACTAATTATAGGATATTTATAGCCAATGTTCATAGGGAATATTTTCTTTCGCTGACTCACAAAAAATATTTTATATATTATAAATATATATTACACTACATATTTCACATTTCTGTTACTGATTATAACTTTGTGATTGACATTTTATATGTTTGCAAGGATGATACTATCTCTCACAGTATGGGAAATCACAGATTTTGTATTTTAGAATGATAGAAATGATCATTGAAGTATCAAGTACAATTACAATGACAAAAATAAACTCTTGAGTTACTGATGAATAGCTTTCCATTAAGACTACATCAAACTAAAAAAGCCCTGTACAGCAAAAGAGACAATAGCCAAAACAAAAAGAAACCCAACTGAATAGGAGAAAATTTTTGCCCTATGTACAAGTGATAGGCTCTGGTAACAAAGATACAGAAAGAACAATACAGAAAGAATGCACAAACACAATTTTATAAAAACAAAGCAAAAAAGCCCAGTCAAAGAATAGGGAGAAGAATTAAAAAGACACTTCTCCAAAGAGGATATACAAATGGCCAATAGACATATGGATGAATGCTCAACATCACTAATAATCAGGGAAATGCAAATCAAAACCACACTGAGATACCATATTACACCAGTAACTGCCCCCCCCCCCCCACACATACAAGGGCAACAACAAGTGTTAGTGTGGGTATGGAGAAAAAGAAACACTCTTACACTGTTGGTGGGAGTGCAAACTTGTCCTGCCACCATGGAAGACAGTGTGGCGGACCCTCAAGCTACTGAAAATGGAACTACCATTCAATTCAGCAATCCCACTACTGGGAATGTACCTAAAATACACAAAAGCACTAATTCAAAAAGATACCTGTACCCAGATGTTTATAGCAGCACTATTTACAATTGCCAAGATATGGAAACAACACAAATGTCCCCTAACTGATGAATGCCTGAAAAAAACTATGGTACATGTATACAATGAAATATTACTCATCAAAGAAGATAAATTTATGTCATTCTCAGCAATATGGATGTTGTTAAATATCTCCTTAAATACTTAAACATTTGGCAAGTCCTAAATATGTTTTAATACTCAAAAGTCATTTCATTGAAGAATTACTTTGTCCACCCTTCATCTAGGAAAAAAGTCAAATGTGGTTTTTATGCCATTATAATGTCTTACACATTAGTATTTTTGCATCAAACTGTTAATTTATATGCTTCCATGCAAAGCTCTGAGTAGCATGGAAATGGGAGTTTTTTATATTCTTTGATCTAGTCGTACCTATATAATGTCACACAATACAGTATGTCTCAGTAGTAAACATTTAAATGAATGAATGTAGTAGATGAATAGATTAATGTATATTGCAGATTTTCATTTTATTTGATGGTGATTTGATTTTGCTAAGGAACTATTTATTTTTGTTTATATATACTTGGAAAAACATGTATCAATGAATTAAATGAATTAATAGGAAGTAATGAGAATTTTTAAATCATACCCTTAACTAGAAAAAAAATCTTTGAAGATAAATTTTTTCCAAAGAGATATATTTTCTAAGAATGGTATATGAGGAGATTATTATGTTAAGGCTACTTTAGTCTTTTACTCAAAATTCTTTTATCAAAATTATTCAGCTACATTTTATCTGATTGGAGACCAGTTAGGTAGATATCAGCAGAGCATACTTATCTCATCCAGGGTAACTGTTATTTTCAGAGGGTATAGTAAAAACCAGTTTGTCTAGGAAGTATTTTAGTTACTGGACAATCTAAGATTACTTTTCTTATTTCATGGCCTTTAAATGTTTATAGTTACTGATTTTTTTTAAGAAGGATTTTTGTCTCTCCCAAAACTCATTATGCTACAGTTATAATGAAAATCTAAGTAGAAAAACTCAATTTCATTTGTAGTTTCTGGTGCATTTCTAGTCTCTTGGTCTTACTTGAAAAATTTCCTATATTTTAAAGTTTAAAAGGAAGGAATGTAGTAGGTTTAAACTGAGATAATCTAGCTCAGATTGCCAGTATGTGTCTAGAATTACAATTTATCCCACCTGTGACTTTGTCAGAGATCCCTGGTCAATACAATATTTTTTTCTATTGCTGACTCATTTAAAATTTTTCAAAACACTGACCTCTGAGTAGCTACTACTAATCATTCTCCAGTGGAAGAGAAGGGGCTTTTTTTTTTTTAATCCAGGAAACTATAGAGATGCTAATTATTCCTTTCCTATTGAACCAATTTTATAACTCACAGTTTACAGTATCTGGAGTCATCTGTGGATAGCACAGGTTGCTTTATGATTGCTGACTGGATCAGAGCTTTCAGTCTAACCTGTGACTTACGGGTTGTGCAACATTAGGAATAATGATAGCACCACCACATAAGATTGTTGAGGGAGATTTTATAAATTAATGATTCTAAATAGAAGAGAATTATTTCTCATAGTAAGCACTGAATAAGTATTTGTTAAATAAAATGAACACTTCTAGCATTTAAGACCTACAGTTTTACTTTCTTTGCATTGAAAAAAATAAGACAAGGTGTTTTTTCTATTTTATAGAATTTATGTCAATAAATACATCATATCTTATACATATACTTATTTTTTGAAATTAACACCAAACAAATATAACTAGTGATAAGAATTCAAATATTTCAGTAAAATGTTTGAAAAACTGAGGAGACTAATTTGATCCTTAAATCTAAATATTTTTGTAGAGCAGTTGAACTGAGTGAGTAAATGGAAAAATAGGCAGTTGAACCAAGGGAAAGAATAGTGTCAAGAAAGATATACATATAGTTGAGAAATTTACTAGGTTACCTAGTGGAATCTACTTCTCAAGCAGGACCAATCTCCTAGCATGTAGCATTATTGCTGTGATGCATGCGGTATGGAAGTAAGTTAAAAGAAATGCATTTTCCTTCTAGTTACTGAACTTCTCATGTTAAGTGCTTAGTGAATATTTGAATGTTTTGTGCTTTTGTGGCTGTTGTGACTATTCTGGAATGTGGTAATTGAGTTTATATACAGCCATAGAGAAAAAGTAGATGCATAAAGTTTGAGTAATTTGAAAAGTGACTAAAATGTTTTCAAAATACAGTTTGCTTTCTCAGGAATCTAGATAAATAAAAGTTATCATACTTGTATGAGAATACAAATGTATAATTTAAAAATCAAAATGAGAATGAAGACAATATGGAAAGAACAGTAAGAAAATAAGTTGTAGACATGTTTTATCTTGGTGGCCTTTAAGGAGCCTAAGAAAATACCTAAGTTAGGATGGGGATTGTTTTCAGCAGTGGAAATATTGAAGTTTTGGTCCATGATGAGATGAGTTTAAATTAGATGAGTAGATGAGAATTAGATGAGAATGAGGAGGGAATTTGAATCCAGATTTTATAGACTCCTAATTGCCAGTTTTTGCTATGAAGTTAGACTTCCCAGGATAATCATTTGAAATGGTGCTGGTATATGGAAATATTAAATTGCAAATCAAATATAGAAGATATGCTTGAACTAAAAATAATGACTATATCTATAATCTATTATCTTTCTGTCCATCCATCCATCCATCCATCCATCCATCCATCCATCCATCCATCCATCCATCCATCCATCCATCCATCCTGGCAATATATATAGATATATATATATATATCTCTCTATATATCTATATATCTATATATATATATATATATATATATATCATGTATAATAATCCAGGCTTGTTCTTTGGATAATACTGACTTTTACTTTTCATTTTTCATTAAAGATTTTTCTGAGAATGATACTTTTGAAAGTTTTGTCCTCTCATTATAAAAAATGTTTTCTCTGCTAATGTGATAGTATAAGATAATATGAGATAATGATAGTATGAGATAAAATACTCCGTATTTTTCCAAAGGTTCTTTTATGTCTGAGAAGCTTTTGTACACAGAGAAGCACATCTATTATTATTTGTTCTTTGTTTAATACTCAGGACATTGAATGTATCAATATAATTAAAAAGTATTAAAACTACTTTAGCTCTTAAAACAGATTGAATATTTTTAATTCCCTTTTAAAAAATTAAACAATAATCATGGAATTCTGAATGATTTATATACCTTAACCACAAGGCAAAGGGCACAGAAACATACTTAATCAGTGAACTAATTACTTCACCAACATGAAACCAATTTTATAATTTAATAAAATTTTCATTAGTTCTTTATTTATTTGAATATCTTTCAAGTTTTATAGTTATAGTTATTTTGAAACCTTTTAAAGCTTTCGGAAATGTTACTTTGATATATTTTCGAGTTAAAGCTGTCTTACTTGAACCCAAAGAATAAATAACAAACCTACTTAGAACAGGTTGTAGATTCTTAACTGAGACCTGGATCTGCTTAGCTTCTAGCAAGGTGATTAAACTGAATCATTGAACTTCAAGTGGAGTTTATTTTTTGTATTGTCAATTTTTCACTGTTAGGCCAATAATTTTTTTAAGTTAATGCCTTTAACATAGGTTTTAGTTGTTTGCCATCTGCTATCTTTGTTTTATAATCATGATTATCATCATGATTTGCTAACTGTATTAAAAATATATATGGATGACTTATTTGTTTTGTCATTTTGTTTAGGTTGTCTTTCATAGGATATTAATAATTGATTCAATTGACTTAGCACTTGTTTACAGTATATTAATCACTTTGGAACACATGGTTGAAGCTCTACTTTGTCATTAGTTTGTATTGAGCACTCAATTTGTTTTTCACCTGCCTGCTATATTATGAACAACTAAACAGATTTTGGTAAATTTCTACCATTTCCAGGACTATTTGATTTATTCAGTTTTGCATTTTCTTTTTTATTATGCAAAGGTAAGCAAGTATAAGTCTACGCTTTACAAATATATAAATGAAAGGCTAAATCTGTTAAAAACACTCATACACAGATGTATACACACATGACTTTCCTCTATTAAAATATAGTCAATTTATTCACTGGGTTTTTTCCTATAGCCATTTATTTGTACAGTCTATATTAATTTTACTTGCTGAATGTTTCCATGAACAAATGGTCTAATGTCCTTGGATGTTTCATCTTGTACCAGAACTTACTGGGAAGCATAGATGCCCAAAGGAATCAATTTTAAGTCAATTCCATTTCCTTTTCATCCATCACTCATTTTATTCATCCATCATTCATTTTGTCACCAGGATATTCTACATTATTATGGGATCCATTAGTCTCTATAGAATTCTGGTTTCTTTTAGTAGAAAATATTCCTAGAGAACAAACCCACAAAAGAAGAGTATGCATGAGAGTTAATGAGAAACAAAAGTAATGTTACTACAATAGTTGAGCCTAATTTTAGTGAAAGAACTTTGGAAAGTATCTCTATGATACGAGTTTTTTTGTTTCTTCAATTTACCTTATCATAGTCTGCATTTTTTTCATTGTATTTTCACTCATCCTACATTCTTCTCCTCTTAGATGTTAGTTGTATTTTATTATGACCATGTGCTATAAGATGAAGGCAGAATTATGATCTTAGGAATTTCAAATATAGTGCTCTTTTCCACCTCTTGAATTAAATGTCAATAGGATTCAATCATAGATCATAGTTTCAGTATCACTGTAGACTTAAATCCCAAGAAGGAATAGCAGGGTCTTATTCCCCCAAATCTGCAGAATTGGTGGCTGTCTTACTCTGCTAATACTATTTCAACCTATAAAACCAGAAATGTAGGACTCTTCAATATACAATGATTTCAAAATTTCTTGTGATTTAAGAAGACAATCTTCATTTTAGAATTTTAGAAATTATCAGTGCTTACACATTAACCTGTCTTCTCCTCTATGTTATGATTAGTTATGTTTCTGTTGAATAATGCAGGTTATAAATAGAAGACAGTGTGTGAGTATGTAGAAACATCTGTGCCTAGAACCTGTCAAAGGAAACTAGGCAGTTTAGAAATGAATCCTAATTGCAGATATTGAATTAGTAAGGGGCTAAGTGACTGAATGGAGAAGAGTTGGAAAAAAAGAATTTAAGATTTTGTAGACAAATTCAAAGAAACAAAGAAGCAGCTGTACGAACTCAAATTGGTATCACAAAGTTGTAATGAATAAATAGCTGATATGGTTGGGGATGGACAAAAGAGCCAAATGGTTTCTATAAATGCTTTCTCCACCATTAGAGCTATAACTCCCATAATTGATTACCAACAGTTTCCTCTAAAATTTAATTACACATCCAAGTAGTTCCTAATTTTTCAAGATCTGACTTTTAAGCATTGTATACATTTTTATTGAGGTAACATTGGTTCACAACACTTTATGTGATTTAAATGTAAAGATTCACACCTTCTCAGATTTATATTACCACACCACATTCATCATCAAAGCAACCATAATTAAATTCCACATTTTTATTCATAAAATATGAAGCATTTTGTATGCTAAATTTGGACATTTATATAGCAACTGGAATAAGAACATTTTGAGGTCTCTTGTGGTATGTTTGCCAATTAGCAATTTAGTTTTTAAAATCATTGTTATATTGCTCATATAGCAGTGTTTACACAATTTTCTAATTTTAAAATTGCATAGATCTTACTTTAGATTGGAAAAAGGAAAAATTAAATTGTTCTCATAAGTACAGGCCTCATATATATTCTATAATGTGAGAAAACAGGAAGTCTTTAGCCATGTTGAGAACTGAGACTCTTTGGTCTAACTAAAACCTCATTTAGACTTAAATTAAAAAAGAATAGGATATTATAAAAGTATGAACAGTATGTCAGAAATATAGTTCTAAGTGCTAATAAAGGAACTATTTAACTAGGGATTTTATAAAACATTTTAGCCCTTTGGAACAGAACTCTCTTTTAACATGAAAACTAATGATTGGATTTTGTGCCCTTTTCAAAGATGTTTTAGCGTATTATTTCTGAAAACAGGGACAACCCCATACCTAAAAAGAAACTTGTAAGTGGTTAGAAGACAATGTATTATATTTTCTGGTGGATAGAGTGAGTTTAGTTATTACTTATTGGAAAACTAAGTGAGTAAGGTTGCAACGTAAATTTTCTTACTAAATACTATGAAATTAAATATCAAGTAACTAACTGAACCAGAACTTTAGTTTCTTATCAAACGCAGGGGTTTTGGCTTGATGTAGAAGGGTGATAATAGTTTTAATTTCACTTACCATGTCAGAGCCTCATACCTCAGCTGATAATTGTCTAAGGGCAACTACAGTTTAGGTAACACTTTTCTCATATTGACTCTCATTAAGTATTCCATTTATTATCAGAAAATATATAAACAGTGACATAAAGAACCAGACATTTCACCCCTTTTGATGAGACTGTGAACAAGTCTCTAACCTTACTTGTCATTTTTGTCAATGTTGGGAAGCTGTACTTCTTAAGTTGTAAGCCTCTGTTATAACACACTTTGATACAAATAACAAGAGAAGATAGAAAATAATTTTAGAATGATGAGCTTCCTAGGAGCCCTTCTCTTTGGTTGACTATGAGAAGAAAAACATTTTCCTTGTATTATTTTGTTAATATTTTTCTTTTTACTTATTTGAATTCGTCATGCCTAGGGGTAAAATAAACACCTCATTATTTAAGAGCACCAGTGATAAAATCATATGACACTAACTCTTGGATTTTAAGAGTGTCAACAAAATTAAGGGATGTTACAAATACATTCACAGAGATTGGTACTTTCATGGAATTACACTAATCTTTGTATCTAGTGACAACTTATTTTCACTTTTCCATTTCTTCTTTGTCCCCCCCCACCCCCACTGGATAACTTCCTGAGAAAATAATTAGTGATATGTATATATATAATATATATATAATTAGTGATATGTATATATACATATAATATATATCTCTCGCAAGGTTTTAACAAATATAACCACTCTGCAACCACTCTTTTAAAATCTGTGTTAGCTAAAGACAAGTCACACTGATGAGAGTTGGAGGGGAAATGACTTAGTGTGTTGGGAGAAATATAGTAATTTTACTATTTGTGACTGAAACTATCTGGTAAGAAACATGACAAAATCTAGACATGTCAAAGATAGTAATACAAAAGTACTTATTTGCTTCCTGTAATATAAATGATTTTTTATCTACTTGTATTACTTATGTATTACTCATTTTTTGGTAGAATTTTAAAACTGGGTTGTTTTGCTTTAAGCATCAAATTTTACAGATGAAAGATAAGAACAAATTAAGGAGTAAAAACTAGTTCAGGTAGGTTAAATAAAAAATCTGAAGACAGAAAAATTTCATGACTGACTTAACTTTGTAGTTGACTCAGGCTGACACATTATTATAATAGCACACTACAGAGAACAATACCATAACAAAGCACAAGAAGGTCAAAAGAAGACTTTCGCCTTATGCTTTATGTTATAGATTCATTAGGAATATTTCAAAACAAAACATAAAAGTCATAAAGAACGTGAGTTTTGGAGAGAAAGACCTTGACCCTGGACTGTGTAAACTAAAATTTTGATCTTTGAATCTAGCAATTTGTTTTTCAAATCTGGTAAGATAATTTCTTCCTGAAACATTTTAGAGTTGTGCTCAAATTTTTATTTATTTATTTAATACACCTGTATGAGCACCTACTCTATGCAAGTTATTGCACCACTAATTTCAGTTAAAGTATTCAAAAGCTGAATGAGACATAACCTGTACAGAATCACTATATCTATTACACTATTTTTTTTACATTTAAATTTGTATTTAATCGGTTGCCCATAAGAAAGTTGCAAAAATAAAAAGTATAATTTAAATTCAGCACTATATTAGATATATATAAAATAGGAAGTCAAAAAGTGTATAGGAAGTAGTATTGAAAAATTTAAATTATGCAAAACAGTGATTAAATAGAATCAAAACTATAGTGAATGCTTTTGTATTTATTCATACAAAATTTTATATGTCTAAATCATAATATTACATCTCATCAGTGATGCAGGTTATAAATCCAGGATGGAGACTAATATCCAGGTAAAAGGAATGATTTGAAAATTAATGATATAATGCCTGAGAAGATGTTTTTTAAAAAGCAACATTATTATGACTTCAAGTATAAGTGTACCGTAGAAGTAGAGTTTGCAATGAATGTTTTCAATGTAGGTTCAACAAACCATGCTATTATAAATGAAAATCACCTACTTATTTTAGAACTTCTTACTTCATTAAAATTTGTCATTATTAAAATGCCTTGGTGAATATTCAAATATTAAAAGAAAAAACTAATCATCCACACACCTGGCTGTATATAATTGTCCTTGATTCTAATAGCAAGATTAGCAGAATTGCTCTTTCGTGAAAGCTGTTCACTTCATGGTCATTGATCTCTTACTATTAATGGCGTTAAGCAGTTGTATGATGGTTTTATGTTGACCTTTTTAAAACTGGATATATAAAAATTCCACTTTTTTACATTATGAAAAGGGAGAAATTTGTAAAATGACCCTTATTTCCTTCCTCCTTTAGTCTTGATATCATTATATTCCAGGCAAAATTCCTTTCTTTTCAAAGTACAGCAAGTTCTGTGACTAATATTTATTTGGGGGCAGGGGTAAAAGTAAATTTTTTAGGGTATTCTGGAAGTACTATAGTTAAGATTTTCATTTATTTTCACTCTGGGGAAAAAGTTTCATTCCGGTTAAGATGGTATTTCTACATCCCTCCCAATGGTAGGCCATTTTACTCATCTCTGTTTTATCTCTGAATTGAATGATAGTAATGTGAGATGGAGTTGGAATAGGATCAATATTAGCAATAAGTTCAAAAGTGAAGCAAATCTTAATCAGAATAACTATGTAAAGTAGAAGTAAGGGATAGGAAGCATTTAGTGTTACTTTTTAATTAAGAATTGGTAGAGCTTGGGGAGCAACATATTCCCACAACATATTTTTTAGATAATTGAGATATCACCTTATGTAAATTTAATGTATAGAATATGTTGATTTGGTACATGTATATATTATGAAGTAATTATCATGGGGTAGTTAGTTGACACTTTATCTTTTGGTGCTACCAGATGGTGTCTGAGCAAAGATCTTGAACTTACATCCTCCAAACACACACAACAAGAATGGTATAAAACAAAGCGAACCCCAGAGGAAAATCTGGCTATACTTGTACACCATGAAACCATCAGCCCTATAGAAAGAGGTAGGAAAAACTCAGAGTGATAATGGAACAGTAAACTTTGATAATATTGACTCTATTTAAATTAACTATGTATTTATTTAATTATTTAATTCCTAAAAATTGTCACTGCACTGGATAAGAGTTCACAGGCAGAAACCCAGGATGGAGAATGCATTCTTAGAGAGCTACACAGGTGGGGCTAAAGAACAAGGGCTACTGGCATGAATTGGAGGCTCTTAATACAGAACAACTGTAATCTGAATCAGGTCAAAGCAAATGAACTTTCCCTACAGAACTACTACTGAATCCCAGACTGAGGTATCTGAAATTCTGCCATCTCCTTTGTCAGGTTGAGATATCTAAAATACTTGTCACCTCCCAAAAGAAATGCTTCACAACAGGAAGTTCAAATTCCTGGGTATGATAAAATTGGACCTTTTGATGCCTATTTCCCCTTGCTAGTCTCAGTCCTCATCTATACCAATAAGTACAAAAATAATAGCTGAGAATCTATCCCTAACAAAACCCATATAAAATAAAAAATGGAGAGAGAGTAACACATTTTTTTCATGTGACTATGAAGCATTTTCAAGAAAGTGTAGTATTTTGGGACACAGTCAATTAGCAATAAAATCACACACACAAAAAATACACCAAGAACCTAGCAGCTTAAACTGCTGGCAAAAATTAGGTAAAATGATTTAAAGACTTAAACACAAGACCTAAAACCAAAAAAAAACTCCCAGAAAGAAACCACAGGGGCAAACCTATTGACATTTATCCTGGCAGAGACATTTTGGACGTCATCAAAATACAAACAATGAAAGGAAAAAATAAATGAGACTTCAGACAAATTTCTTCATAGCAAAGGAAGCCATCAACAAAATGAAAAAAAAAAACAAGTAGCTGAATGACAAAAAATATTTCTAATTCATATATCAGATATGGGGTTAATATGAAGAATATGTTTAAAAATCTCACGCAACTTATTAGCAAAAAATCAAGTTGTTCAATAAAAAAATTGGGTGGCAAAAGTGAACATTTTCCAAAAGAAATATACATAATATATACATAGATGTTTTATGCTCAACATTACTAATTATCAGGGAAAAGCAGAACAAAACTTGATGAGGTATTCAAACCTGTTAGAACATCTATTGTCAGGAAAACAAAAGGTAACAAGTGTTGATAAATATGAAGAAAAGGGAATCTTTGTGCACTGTTGGCAGTGGGAGTGCAAATTTTTCTAGCTACAATGCAACACATCATAGTTTCTCATTTATTAAAAAGTATCTAGTTTCAATTATTATAAAAAAGAACAGTCATTTGTCAATATTGTTTTATCCTTCAAATATTGCTTTTCAACATGCATAGTTCTTAACAAACTACTTTAGGCATAGTTCTGATTAAAATTATTTTGATAGTTTGATATGGCATAATAAACTTCATTTGCTGAAAAAATATCCAGAAGAATCAGAGAGCTATCTTGTTACTTTTTGACAGAAGTACTTTGACTTTTTTATTTAACAGTTCATTTACTGACTGAGTTGGTTGTTTGGTCATTATCAAGGTTTATTGCCATGAAAAAAATCATTTAGTTTTTGTTTTTTTTGCCTCAGTTTTCTGTTAAATAATAGTTTTGCAATCTGGTTCAAAAGTTCTTTAAATAATTCTCAAGATCTTACATTGCATGCCTACTTTTTTCCCTTGTACGTTTCAAGAATCTTCTACCATTATCTCAGAACAGTTAGAGATTGTTGCAGGGTTAGTGAATTTGGAGTCTTCAGTGAATCTTTTTTAAAATACACAATTGTGGAGATTCTTAGGTCTAGAGTAGAACTGTTTTAAGTAGTTCGTCTATATTAGCAGATATTTTAAAATAGGTTTCCAGGTGAATATGAGACAGTCAAATTTAGGAAGTAACTGAATTGTTAAAGTTGTGTGCCATTTATTTGCAAGACTTGAGAGACATTACAGGAGTCTCTCTTCACTGATAGGGCTATAGAGAATGCTCTGGATAGTTATGTGAAATCCATTCAACTTATCCTACGGCCCTCAAGTATTTATATAGTAAATTCACATTATATTGCTTTTAAAAATAATAGTATATTCCCTACATGACTAAACTAGTTTAAATATCAACCCAGGCTTGAAAAACAAATCAGTTATATGACCCTAGCTTTCAGCATCAAGAAATACAGCAGTGACTGATAATATAACATCTGAGGAAACTGAATGGGGTAGAGCTGATTTTAAATCAGGAAAGATGGCATGGACAGATGAATTCTGCCTCACATTTTATGTGTTTTTAAAGGAGAAAAAATGTTCTATATCACTATGAGACATTTCATTCTCTTTAGAAAATACAGAGCTACTTCTTATAATAGTGACACATTTCAGAGTTGTATCAACATGTTAATCCCCAGGAGATGAAATGTTATTTATCTATGGGATAAATACAGAATCAGCAGTCACAGATCACTTTTCACAAACCTCATTAATGTCCTTCAAAATAAAACTTGAATGAGTGTAAGGACATTTCCATTTTATGACAATTTAAACCTTGTTTTCACAGTGGTCAGTGAGAAACTCTGGGGAAGGTGGGTGGGTTTTGTGTGTGAGAGAGAGAGAAAGAGAGTGAGGGTGTAATGAGAATGTATTTACAAGATTTACTTGGAAAAGCACGCCATATCAGGACGCTCCTGCCTTTAGAAGATAGTGGCTCTCCTAGAGAATTGATCAAACATCACATTTTACTTCCTTATCTACAATTTGTATTCCATACTATTATATTACCTCATATGCAAAGAACATATCCTTATGCTTCTGAGCAGTCAAAAATGAGATCTTTTATTGTCTTATTGTCTGTTTAAGAGGACATTTGGCAGTGTTCAAATCTTAACTGAAATTAGTGCAATTTATTTCAACATACCAATTTCATGGTTCATGAATTTGTTGTTATTATTGCTAACTTTTACTCTAATTTTGTCTTGAAAATGAACAGTAAGTAATATCTGACAAAAACCGTGTAGTAAATAACAGTCTAATAAGGATAGTTGTAGAAATGCATAAACTCAGTATAAACAATGGGTTTTTTAAATGAAAAGATTTTAAAATTAGAACAAAATGCAACACTTTAGTAAATGAAAAGGTAACTTAATTGGCAGCACTGAATCAGTTGCCTATAGTAGATAATTGGTTTATCTTTTAAGAGCAATTTCAGTATAACACAAGGGGAAAGAATTTTAACCTGTTTCCTGTTTGTTTATAATATTAACTTGTCTTTCAAAGATCATTATTCAGACAAAATCAAACCAATTACAAACTCTAGAAACCTGACTATAAAACTGAGGCTACCAGAGGTTGGAGAGCAAATGGTGGGCACAGTGACCTGCTCTGGAGGACTTTCCCTGCCTTGGCAGTGGGTATGATGTATTAACATCTACCTAAAGGGTGTTATTCTACATCTCTAAATCATATACATTGTAGCAAACTAATGTTATCCCAGTTAAAAAAGACTTATTATAAAAAGTGTTGCAATAAACCTCCGAGTATAGGTGTCCCTTTGTACCCACAATCCATGAAGAAAAGTCAAAACAAGCCAACAACCAAAATGAAGTACACAACCTGTGGGGGGATGGGACAGGGTGGGAACAGTCAGGGAGGGCGGGTTAACCCCAGAGATCACAGAGATGTGAAATTCATATATAAATAAATCATTTTAAAAAAGACATTATTTACATTAAAAATAGTTTCCATGAACTTCACATGTAGCTGTTCTGAAAGAAAATTCTCATGTGAATCTAATTATCATTCTGGTAGTGTTATTTTGCTACTACATTTAATTTTGTAGTCATTGTTATTAGCTACTCTCCCTCAACTTTTCTGAGAGTTGAGAGATTTTTCTGAGGATATCTTGTGTTATGATGAGTTGAAAAAGATAAGGAAAAAAAGGATTAATAAGAAACATGTAAAATATAAATTTCTAAATCAAATTTAATTATGGAAATAAATTGAAAAATGCTACTAGGTTTCAGTAAATTTAAATACCAAAACTTTACTAATACATTTACATTAAATATAACGTGTTTAAAACATTTGCTGTCTTAATAGCATTCTTGAAAACTTTCATATAAAATGTCCCTTTCTTGCCTTTATTTTCTCCATCTATTTGAATTCACACTTTTTCAGCTAAAGCAAGTTCTCAAATATAATTGTTCATTGTCATTTAGATATAATGTTGATGAGCCGAAAAAAAACCAATTTTTACTGACATTAAACGAAATCACTTTATTCGAGAAACCTGGTTTTGTCGTATAGGCCATTTCTTGTTAAGTCATACTTTCCAAGAACCTACTGAAGACATGAGGACTTCCTGTATTCCCTTAATACCCATTTTCTCTATTTTAAGCTCTCTTTTCTACCTTTATTTAAATCACCTTTGGCCCCTTAATTGAAAAGTCAAATGGATGCTTAAGCAAATGGTGTCCAGATTCAGGATTGAATAATTCCAATGAAACCTTTTCTTAAACATTTTCTCCTCTCTTAGCTTCCTTGACATTTCTTCAAAGATTTCTTTTCATTCTTCCATTCTTCTCTAAATGAACCTCTTCACATTTTTTCCCTTTTCTCTACTCATTCCATAATGTTGACCTCTCCTAAGGTTGATTTTCTGTTCCCACAGCATACATTCTCCTTACATCACTTTATTTGCCCTTTGGTTTGAAATGTACCCTGTAAATAGAACATTCTTAAGTTTGTGTGAAGAGCTTCAGAATACTTTTATCCTGGATTGTGTACTAGAGTATTCCACATGGAAATTCACATCACCTCATTTTTCATGTCTGAAAAATTTAATTTCCTTTACATAAATCTCCTTTTTATCTTTATTTATTATCTTTGGCAGGAGAGCCATCATCTTCTTAGTTCACTCCTCAGTATCCCTCATCTTGATAAGACATCTCAATTTATCAGGCTGCTGGAGTCAAAAGTTAAGGTAACATTCTTTGTCTTCAGTTCAAATGATCAATAACTTACTGGAGAAATAATCTAAATATTTCTACTTCTTCCCACTTTAACAGCTACCAGCTATGATCTACACCTGCATTATTGTTACCTATCTAACTATATATATTTGCCTTACATCTTCCTTCCATTTCTTTTTTCATTTTTTCCCATTTTAAATTGATTGCACATATGTATTTTTCATATATATATATACATACAAACATACACATATATAACATTGATGTTTGCCCTGATAGTCTCCCATCTCCTTGTCACCTGTGCACCTTCTTTATCTCTTGTGCCCTCCTCCTCCTCCTCTGATATTACTCTCTTCCCCCTCCCTTGCTTTGTGCTTCAGTTCTGTTGGCAGTTTTGAATTTTTCTTATCTGTTTGCTTGTTTTCCCTAGGTCCCTCAAATAAGTGAGATGATCCCGTATTTTTCTTTTTCTTTCTGGCTAATTTTCACTAACATGATTCCTTCTATCTCCATCCATGTTGCTGCAAATGAAATGTTTGTCTTCTTTGATTGATGAAAAATATTCCATTGGTAAATATACCACATCTTTTTCAGCCATTCATCAGTTTTGGGGCATTTGGGTTGTTTCCATTCCTTAGTGATTGTAAATAGTGCTGTGATAAAAATCTGGGTGCACATGTCTTTTTGAATTAGTATTTTTGTATCCTTTGGGTAGATTCCCAGTAGTGGGATTGCTACTAGAGGGTGAATGGGAGTTCCATTTTCAGTAGCTTGAGGGTCCTCCACACAGCGTTCTATAGTGGCTGGATCTGTTTGCACTCCTACCAGTAGTACATTAGTGTTCCTTCTCCATATCCATGCTAGCACTTGTTGTTGCTCATTTTTTTTAATATTGGCCATTCTTTTTGTTGTATGATGATATCTTAGTATGGTTTTGCTTTGTATTTCCCTGATTATTAGTGATGCTGAGCATTTTTTTCATATACCTATTGACTATTTGTATTTCCTCTTTGGAGAGGTGTCTTTTTAGTTCTTCTTATTTTTTTATTGGACTTTTTGTTAAATTTTGTGAGTTCTTTATGGATCTTTGTTATCAGACCCTTGTCACTTATATGGAGGGAAAAGATTTTCTTCCATTCAGTGGGGTTTCTTTTTGTTTTGGCTATTGTCTCCTTTGCTATAAAGAAGCTTTTTTTATGTTGTCCTAGTTGTTTGTTTTCTTTCATTTTTTAGCTTTAGTAGATGTTTCCTGACAGGGGTTTCTGAACTATCACAAGCAATGAAATTGTAGCAGTCATCAAACTCTTTCTAAAACAAGAGCCCAGGACCAGATGATCATAGATGAATTCTACCACAGTCAAAAAGGAAATAATCCCAATATTACTAAAACTTTTTCAAAAAATTGAGAAAGAAGGAAAATTTCAAAATACATACTATGAAGCAAACATTACACTAATACCAAACCAAACAGAGATAGCAAAAGAAAGAAAACTGTAGGCCAATCTCCCTAATAAATATAGATGCAAAAATTCTAAACAAAATCCTGGCAAATAGAATCCAACAATCCATAAAAAAAGATTATCCACCATGACCAAGTGGGATTCATGCCAGGGGCACAGGGATGGTTCAACATCTCAAAATCAATCAAAGTAATCCATCACATCAGCAAGGATAAAACAAAAAATCATATGACTATATCAATAGATGCAGAAAAAGAATTCAATAAAGTTCAGCAATCATTCATGATAAAAACTCTTGAAACAGAATAAAAGGAATATATCGCAGCAAAATAAAACTGTTTATGACAAACCTATAGCAAGCATCATCCTTAATGAAGAGAAACAAATCATCAATTAAGATCTGGAACCAGGCAAAGATGCCCCTTTCTCACCACTAATTTTCAACATAGTAATGGAAATTCTAGCTAGGGCAATAAGGCAAGAGAAAGACATAGAAGGAATACAAATAGGGAGGGAAGAAATAAAGCTATCATTATATGCAGATGATATGATACTTTTTGTAGAGAACCCCCCAAAATCCACAAAAAAAATAGTTGAAATTAAATCAGTTCAATAAAGTAGCTGGATACAAAATGGACACACAGAAATCAGTGACCTTCCTATCTGCAAAAAAATCAGGCAGAAGAAAAAGAAAGCAAACAAACAAAAAAACCCACTCCATTTACCATCCACCAAAGAAGATTAAATACCTGGAATAAACCTAACAAAAGACATGAAAGATCTATAGAAAAAAAAACTATAAAATATTTATAAAGGAAACAGAAGAAGACATTAAAAAGTGGAAAGATATCCCCTGCTCATGAGTTGGAAGAATTCACGGTATCAAAATGACCATTTTACCAAAAGCAACCTACAGATTCAAAGCAATCCCAATAAAAATTCTAATAATATTATTTAAAGAGATATAACAAAAATTACTGAAATTCATATGGATCAGCAAAAGACTCTGAATATCCAAAACCCTTCTGACCCAAAGAAGATAGAATGGAACCATAGGAATCCCACATTTCAAATTATACTACAAAGCTATAATACTTAAAACAGCATGGTTTGGAACAAAAATAAAGTCAGATGTGTGGAACAGAATTTAGTGCCAGAAATAAAACCACACATACTTGGCCAACTAATTTTTGACAAAAGGGTAAAAGACATACATTGAAACAATGATAGCCTCTTTAATAAATGGTACTTGGAAAGCTGGACAACTATATGCACAAATTGAACCAGGACAACTCCCTCACACCATGCACAAAAACCAACTCAAAATGGATAAAAGACTTAGATGTAAGACCTGAAACCATAAAATAAATAGAGGAAAATTTGGGCAAAATGTTCCTAGACTTTCTTCCATTTCTAAAAGCATGAGAGAATGAGGGAACTATAGAGATGGCATTGAGGGGAGGGGAGGGAGCCACTGAATACCCAACTGGTGTTTTTTTCCAACATTTTGTCAGGTCCCTTTCAACAAAGACAGAAGTCAGTGTTTCTTGTTTAGTATAGTATTTCTAACCATTTCTAATCTTAAATAATACCTATGTATACTGATATCTAGCAAATATATGTTGGATGAGTGAAAGAGAATATATAAACTCATCTATGTTTCTTGTCCTAGGTCTGATTAACTGGTGATTTTGATATTTTCGTTACATTTTTTTTTTGTTTGTTTCACTGGTAAAGATCTTTTCATTCTCTAATGTCATAATTTTCTTTTTTATATTTTAATCTTTTCAATTGTTATACTGGATGATTACGCCCTTCCCTACTTCAAATTTGTATGTTGAAGCCTATCCCTCAAAGTCATGGTATAAGGAAATGGGGAATTGAAAAAGCTATTTGTTTTAGATGGAGCTATGAGAATAGGACCCTCATGATGAATTGGTGCTCTTATAAAAAGAGACCAGACAACTTGTTTTTTCTCTCTGCTTTATGAGGATACACCTAAAAGATGGCCCTCTACAAACCAACGAGAGGACTCTCACCAGGCACTAAATATGTTGGCTCCTTGTGACCTTGACTTTCCAAGCTCCAGAATTGTGAGAAATAAATTTTGTTATTTAAACTAGCTAGCCTGTGGTTTTGTTAAAGCAGCACTAACAGCCTAAGATGCCAAATAACTGTAATTATTTGAGGGAATGATCAGCAACTTTTATCTTGTTATGTTGGAAGACTGTTTAGTTCCTGACATTTACTTATTATTTCACTTATCTTTCACTCAAAAAGCATTTATTAAATGCCTGCTATAGTAGGCACTACTTTGGGCACTGGAATACAAAAATAGCTAAGATACATTCTCTGCTTTTGGCAAGCTTATGAACTGACTAAGAGATGAATTAGCCTATAAATAACTTAGTTTGCTAAAATTTTCTCTGACAGAAGATTAGATAGGGTATTGCAAAGTAGAAATATTTTGAATTTATGTTTTTTGAATTAAAAGATTAGCTTTTGCTAAATATTTTTGTCTTTACTATCAGCTTATATTCATGACCAAATTATGTCTTTCTATATTAATTTTACATATGAATAACTGCATGTTTAAGTCTACTAATTCTGTCTTCTGCCCAAGGTAAAATACATAACTTGGAAATTTAGCTCTTTTATCTAACTTTTTTGCAATTAAAGAGCCCACAATAGTCTGTCTTATTCTGTGTCCCATGTGACTCTACTGTCTTCAAGTCCTAAATGACAAGTTGTTTAGTATATTTTACTTAGTGTCAATCTGCATAATTGTTTAATGCAAAATATCTTTGCACTAGATATCTTTTAGCAGTCTTCCAAATTTCAAACTCTGATTCTAAAGCATAGGACAAAGAAACTTTGTTATTTTCAATGGTGATTGCACAGTCATCTTTAAATCTGCTTTTTCATGAAAATGGATGAAATTCAGAAGTATGGTTGGAAACCTGTACAGCATTATGTGGGATGGTGCCAATATTCTACTGGGCATTGTTTCTGATGGGTATTATGGTTTCTAGGATGGGTAAGTTTGGTATTCATCCCCCAGACTAAGAGCCAGGCATTTATTGACTGATTCCAGACAGAAATGCTAGAGTTCTTTCTTTTCATCTCCTATGACATCTATAGGACTTTCAAGATTTAGTTTTATTAAATTACTTGAGTTAGAATGAGGGTGACTTGTGAAATATTGGGGACATAGCTCATCTTACTTTTTTGCCATTTCTAACCATCGTTTGATATTTGTTACGAGTAACTGGCCTTATAAATCTTAATTAAAGACTTTCTGAGACACTGAATTTGAGCTGTCACACATTATAGCTCTGTTGAAATGTCTATGTCTATTAAAAGCTTATCAAAATGCAGCATCTATTATCTTTACAGCTTGTGTAACATTTATGTCGACAGCATTGTTAATGCAGGTGGGTTAGATATATGCTTGGGTGCATAATGTTCCTTAAGAGTTGATAGAAAGGAACAAAGATTGGATTTTCCTATCCAAAACCTTTACTATATCTTATAAAATACAGTAACTGAAATTGGATAGATACAATGTGTCTAGAACAGCTCAAAGAAGACCACTTTAATACTCATTCAAAGTCACAAAGGCATACAATATCCATTATATTTTCCTCAAGATATTCACATTTCAAGAAGCAACAAACTAATAAGTTCAGTTTGTTGATATAATACAATTTGAAAATTTAATAAAAATGCATATCTAAATTCATGAAGAAAAATATATGCATTGATTCTAAATCATGCTGTGGGTATTTCCCTGTTGAAAAATATCATTTAAGTCCAGTATGTCTGCCATGGCTTTTTGAATGCTGTTTTAGGTATTTGCTTTCTCTAAGTGAATAGACTGATAATTGAACATCAGAAGGTAAGCATTTAAGGTGAAGATCTAAAAGTATGACTAAGTGAGAGGTTTGAAAGCAGAGAACTGAAAATTATGAAAAAACAACTTCAAGATAGTGCAGCATCAAATATCATCACTGCAATGATACCAGTCTGAAATATTGAGTTCTCTAGTCATAGGAAATAAAATAAATAAGGTTCTTGGATGTACATTAATGACTTGTTCTGGCACTAACATAGATACTATTAAGGCATCATAGTTACTTCCAGGCTGGTTGAAATAAGGGCTAACATGCTTACCAGTTGTGTCATTGTCTTTACAACCTTAATTAATCCTTCAGAGGCTTTAGAGGGAATAGCTTAACAACTGACAATAAGTTATAACTAACACTGATGTGTTTCATCCAGTTGTAATCATTTCTCATTTATTCAATAAAACTTTTCAACTAGAATGTTTCAGATCCTCTTGTATATCATTCATCTGTAGGAGTGCTGGAAGTATTCCCAGGGGCAGCTACTCAATATCAGTTTCTCTTCTTGTTTGCAGTCCTGTTACAATTGGAAGCACTTCCAGGGCAGGATTATCTTGTTCCCTTGCTTCAGCTCCACCCCCCAGAACCCAGCAGAGTTTCCTACACAGAATTCTTAGAGGAATCTGTAATTGTAGTTGATGATGTTGGGGGGAATATTTCTGAGGGCACATTTTGTGAGTTGGGAGTAATTATAAAACTTATTTTTTTCTTTCTTTGCAAAGACAATGATGCTAAGGCTTAAATATAAAATATTTAATGTCTCTCTTAGCAATACTTTTAAGAGAAAGTCACCATATTTTTCTATAATCACATAGAATTATTTGGTTGTAGAAAAGACCTAATTATATTTTTCTCTAGAATATCACCAAAATTATTATATTTTAATAGATTTTTTTAATCTTTTGAAGTAAAATAAATAAAATACAACAAGAGATGTTTTGAAGAGGTAATTAGCACATAGAATGTGTTAATCAATTTTTAGTCATTAAAATTACAGAGGTTTATTTAAATAATAATTGCTGCATAAATATCAATATTACTTCTGATTCATTCATTTGTTCATTTCTTCAATTAGCATTCATTCTAAACATTGGGTGTAAAAGTTAATAAAATTCCCCTTTGATCTCATAAAACTAATATGCTAAAAGAGAAGCATATAATAACTAAAATAGATAAAATTATACAGAATATGAATTTCTGTGAAAATATAAAGTATATGAATAATAGAGAACTTTAGGTAGAGGTGCTGTAATTTAAAATTGTATGATCAAAGTAAACTTTATTGAGAACTTGATGGTTCAAGAACTGAAACTGGTGAGAAAGCTCACTCATTCAACTCTCCACAGTCCTCCACCATTTTGGCTATCTTAAATAATGCTGTGTTGAATATAAGGGTGCAGATAATTCTCTTAAGTAGTGATTTAATTTCCTTTGGCTATATATTCACAGAATTGGGATTGCAGGAACATATGCTAGTTTTATTGTGATTTTTTAAGCAACCTTCTGACTGTTTTCAATAGCAACTCTACCAATTTACCAACAACAATGTACAAGTGTCCTGTTCCCTTTTCTCCATATCTTTCTCAACACTTTTTTTCTTTCTGATAATACACATTCCAACAGGTATAAAGTGATCTCATTGTGGTTTTGATTTGCATTTCCTTTGTTTTGTGGTATTGTGTAATGTGTAATTTACTTGTTGGTCATTGGACTATATTTGTAAAATATCTGTTCAAGTATTTGGAAAATTATTAATTGAACTATTTCATTGTTTGCTAGTGAGTTTTATATATTTTTGAAACCTCATGTCAGATGCGTGATCTCTAAATAATTTCTTCCATCCTGTTTATCCTAGCACATTTGATCATTTTCTTATATTTTTTGGGTATCATAACATTTATGTATGTATGGATCCATAAGTGTATCCCACTCCACTATTCCATCTGAAACATACTTGCTAACTCAGTACTAATTTTAGTTTTGTTGGTTTTGAATACTGGATTGTGGAGTTAAGTATTTTCATGGTATTTTCCATCTTACTTTTGGAAAGCTGAACATTAACTATGTAATAAGCCAAAGAGACATTTGGGCAAAAATAATATGTTTTAGATGTGCCAGTCTTATAAATTTAGAAGCTATTTAGGATATTTGCCTGAATTTTCTATTCAGGCAAATATCTTTTGCTTTTCCTTAATTCTTGTACAAAATGGTATTTGTTTCTCATCTTCTTGGTGACTCTCCTTTGAATGTACTCCAGTTTACCTCTCTTCTTCAAGTGTGTGGCTCAGATTTGGTTTAATATAGAGGTATAATCAAATGGAATTATTATTTCCCTTGATCTGGACAAAATATTCTATTAATGCAGCCAAGAATTACATTAGCTCTTTTGGCATCTACTATTCAGTGTTGATTTATATCAAGCTCTATGTCTGTTAATCCTACTGGGACTTTTAATTTATACTTTTGTTGAGCTATACCTCTGACATCCATAGAAGATTAGCGACTGTTTCGAGTAAAAGAAAGGATTTTACATTTTTTCTCTAAATTTCATTTTGTAAGTTCATCATTCTACCTTTTGGGATTTATTTTGGATCTTGACTTCATCTTCTCTTAGGAACTAATAGCTTTAGCTATGTTCTTAAATCGGCTAGCAATGTTCTTTTAAGGACTATTTTTTTCAAAACTGTCTTCTAAGAATATCAAGGAACTTTAAGAGGTTAAAAGAACAGATCTGAGTACAGCCAGATTAATTTCAAACCTTAACTCTGCCACTTACCAGCTGATTTTACTTAGTTAATTGAGCCAGGTGACTACCAACCTAGGCACCTCATTCACATTAGTGACTGAAATGGACAAAAATGCTTAATCTTTAGGAGCATACTGTCTAGCAGGAAAAGAAAACTTGGAAAAGGAATATAAAAATGGACATAACTATATAGAGGTAACTATATTGTTTCATAAAGTGGCGTAATGATCAGGGTTCTGCAGAGAAATAGAATCACTAGGATACACAAACATATATACACATCATGTATAGGTACATGCACACTCTTGAGAGAGAAAGACAATGTACGTATAGTTTCATACAACCTATTACAAAGAATTGAGTCATGATTATAGAGGCTGACTAGATTTGCAGCCTGCAAGCTAATGACCTAGGAAAGTGAACAGAGTAGTTCCAGTATGACTGACAGTCTAAACAGAGGAAAAGCCAATCTTGTTATTAAATTCTAATATCAAGAGGAGGTTAATGTTCAGTTTGAAGGCATTTGGACAGAAGGACTTCTTTTTTACTTGGGGAAGAATCAGTTTTATTGTTATACTTATTGTTCAGTTGATTGAATGGGATCCACTCACATTAGGGACAAGAAGTTGATTCTTTTCAGTCTGCAAATTACATTGTTAATTTTATTTAAAACACCTTCACGAGACATTTAGAATATTGTTTGACCAAGTATGTAGGTACCCTGTGAACTAGTCAAATTGCTGTAAAATTATCACAAATTGTGATGAAAATTATAGGAGGTTTTCTACTTAAAGGGATTAGCATATTGAGTGCTCATGAAATAATGCGTTTAATTTGCTTGAGGTATTTTTTCAAACCACTTCTTCAAAATTAAGTATGAAATTATAGCTCTCAAACTCTGATGATAGAACAGGTTATCTTCTGGAGTGGAACTCCATTTCTTGTTTGGTTTGGGGAAGCAATAAAATTTGCATAGTGTGTGATTGACTAATAGTATTATTTGCTAGGATCTACTTCCAGGCTCTGTGAAAAATTAGTTATTTCTTGTGTGTAAGGCTAGGGAATCAGCTATAGCCACCTTGTTGCCATCTGGACAAGGCTACCATGATGAAATAGTTATAAAGATGTCTTATTCTTGTAATTTTTGCCAGTAGTTCATTTTTAAAGAAAGCATAAAATTTGAAAAGATATAAAATAGACTGAAAGAGTTTTTTTTTATAAAAAAAGTCTCCTTTGTTTAACTGTAGGAGTATCTCACTTCACTTATAGCTCACTCAATAATTAGCAATCATTTCAGAGTAAGACTTAATCATAATGCAGCTAAATAATTCATACATGTAAAAATGACAGTTGTTTCATTTATGTGTTACGCCAACACTTGTCAGACTCAGCAATAGCTGAGTAGCTCTGAATAGCTTTCAGCTCTGTTAAATGTTTAAATGTGAGGGATCTAAAATGAAATTGAAGCACCCTGTATTTGATAATAAATCAAATATGAATTTAATTCTCTATTTTAATTGTCTACTCAAATGCAGTATGGTAGTGAGACTTGAAGGTAAAAATGAAAGATTTTATGCTTTGACTGTGGTGAAGGTTTGATGAGGATTTTGATTATCTTTTAAAGGTTGAGGTCTAATAATTTTTTTATTGAAATTACACTGACTTGAGCACTGTATGTGATTCAGAAGCATAGAATCATACCTCCTCAGGGGTATAATGATTTTTAAGAATACATCCAAGAAAAATATTTTGGAGTAAATTATAATGAACTGTATTAATAAATAATGAAAATATTTCAAAGAACAATTCCATTATATAGGGAAGTAAATACTATGAACTTTTATATTTTGTTTTTCTTGGTTATGAAAAATTTACATCATAGTAAGTATAGAAAGACTACTACCCATCTTTCACATACATTAAAAATGTATTCATATTTTGCAATATTTGCCTCATCTACTTCTTTGAACTTCTGCTTTAAATGTATCTTCTGTTTAAGGGCATCATTATAACTAGATATAAAGAAATGTTACCTTTTACCAGTAGATTACTATAAGTGTGTAACATTTGGAAGCAGAAAGTATTTCACCCTTCTTTCCCTAGAAAGAGGAGAAAGTTCACCATAGTTGAGAAATACATAAAAATTAGTAACATTTATCATCATCATCTTATAATGCTTAATGAGGTACTGGACTGTTAATATAGTTTTTCTAATCAGCAATACATAAATATACATTCTTAAATAGGAGAGTGATAAGACTCTCAATAAATAGAAGGGGATACTGCAATTCTAGGGACACAATTGGCAAAGATACTCCTGTATCTCTCTGTATACAAAAGGGAGGTGAGGACTAGCCAAATATGTAGTTAGGGGGATTTATGATCTCTGGTAGAGGGCAACATGGCAGCATTAGGTCTTGTAGATATTGTGTGAATCCTGGGCCAGATTCTTAGTCATGTGAGTATGAGCAAAACATGACTTCACAAAGTCTCAGTTGTCTCCACATCTGCAGTGTAACTGTAGTAATGTCTACTTCATAGAATTGTTATGAGGATTAAGAACACAGATGAAGACGTTATATATTCTCAGGGATAGCAGCTGGATAATTTTTTTTTGAAACAGTAAAAATAGCAGGAAAAGTATCTATGAAATGCTTAGAAATGGGGAGGTTGTATAAAAATATTTCCTTGCTATTTATTCATTGTGCCCTTGAACAAATCACTCAGTCTCAGCAAACACTGAGCCAAGTCCCTCAGAAGCCTTGTCTAGTTAACAGACCAAATGGTATGTATTCCCACAATTTTGTCTTGAAGAGCTAATGATAATGTTGGCATAGAGTAATATCCCCATAAATTATTACTGAAAATATCTTCCTTGTGAGTGATGTTTAATTAACCAATTTCAAGCCCTAAGGTATACATGCAGTTTCATGATAAGAGGTATAGTCTTGTTGATGTTTTTGTTATGCATAAAAGACAGTCATATAAGATTTGTAAATAGGTAAATTTAGACTTAAAAGTTCTGTATGCCTGAACTATAGGTTAGAATTAATAAACTAATATTTATAGAAGAAAAATTCATTAACCTAATAGTTTTAGCTGATTCTAATTTTTTATAAGTCAACCTTGTATAAGGATATTAAAAATAACTTATATTACTTTAAGTTATTTGAGATCTGAAGCCAAGACAAAGGAAAGGATATAGTGTATCTAATTGTTCATACCACCTCTGAAATTTTATATTTCTACTTGGAATCCACACTTTACATGGGAACTCTAAAAACTAAACAAAATATCTCAACGTTGGAACTTTTGACATCATTTTGGATCAGTAAGTTTTTGTTGGACACTATCCTGTGTGCATTGTAGATGTTTAGTAGTATCTCTAGTTTCTGTCCACTAGATGCCAATAGAATCTTTTCTTGTCAATAGAATTGGTGTTAGAATCTTATCTAACACCAATATAGCAATGATGAAAATTATTTGCACACATTAACAAATGTTTCCTGGGTAGAAAAGCAGACCCTGGTTGGTAATGACTATGTTAGAGGATATTAAAAGTAAGTTCCCAGGGGAAATGACAAGTTATGAGAGTATCATGAGGAATGAAAGGGCCAAGTGCCCTACATTCCTGAGACTCTCTACCAATTGTATAATTTTATTTTGTTCTTTCTTTCATGTAAAATCTGTCTTTCCATTAAACTGATCTTTTGGTATTTAGAGAATGTGTTTTATTCTTTTATTTCATTACTAGCATGCAAAATTGCTCCTGATGCACTATAGATTCTTAGCTTTTTAATAGAGTCAACTAAATTGAAGAGGAAATGATTTGATGTGTTAGTTACGAAGAAGATATTTTTAGATACATGAAATGCTGCCAAAGGAAGAGCAGATTAGATTATTCTATGGAAGAGAGAGAATGCTTTCTTAGAGGTCAGAAAGAACGGCAACAGATAAAAGTTAAGGGGGAATATATTTCATTTTAAGGTCAAATTTTAAACAATATCACATTGACTTAGCACCAAGAATTTTTTTTGAGATAGCTTGAACAGAGGGGATTATGGAACAGAAATAAGTTACCGTGCTAGTAGTATCATGATATATATATATATATATATATATATATATATATATATATATATATATATATATATATATATAAATTTGTAAGATATATAAAAGTATTGATAAAATACTAAATTTCTGGTTTCCAGTTAAATTATCTAAATTTTTGATAACTATTAACTAATTTAAAATGAAACATGTAGACAGGCAGCATAAGAAAGAAATAATACTAAGAGAAATAAGAAAGTGAAAAGAATATTTCCTCCTTGTAAGTGTTGATAACTTTTTGGAATGTATTGTGAAAATGATAATAGTTATATTTGTTTACTGTATTATGATCCTTGTACTGTGCTTTAAATCTGTTCTT
The DNA here is from genome assembly GCA_004024945.1 of Uropsilus gracilis. NCBI lineage: Eukaryota > Metazoa > Chordata > Mammalia > Eulipotyphla > Talpidae > Uropsilus > Uropsilus gracilis. The sequence goes on from PVHY01005322.1 coordinate 45,318, forward strand.
ACTTTAGCCCTACAACACCATAATGAAATAAGCATTTAATTTTCCTTTGTATATTAAGATAATTTATAACTACCAAAGATAATATACTTTAAAAATCTGTAGAATTTATAAATAAAATGCATATTTCTTTCAGAGTTGGCACATTTGGAAGTATTAAGTTAGAATATTTCTTTCAACAATATTCTAAGTCCTGTTACTGATTTTGGAATTATCATTACTATCACTCTTCTGGAGTTAGCTGCTCACTCTGTATCGATGAAATTATTTTACATGTGATTTATCCATGAAGAGTTTAATTCTTCAGGTTTACTATAGCATGCTGTTATTTAATATATACTACATATTGATTTATTAACATACTATACCACTTTATAATATATATTATACAATACTATAATATATGACCTCTGTTTTACTGTCAGGTATTAATTTTTCACTTCTACATTTCAATTCTACCTTAGCAATTCTTGAATCATTATTCTCTTATCAGGAAAGGATTTCCATTTGAGTATGGAAAATACAATTCAGAATGTACTTGCATTTTCCCAAAACATCTTCAAAAATAGCCTGGAAACTCAGACTTTTGAAATTATCTTCAAATTATATTTGATAAGACTTTAGGTTGCCTTTTCATGTAATTTATCCTCAGAATTAAAAACTAAAGTATCTTGAGATATAGGGAAGGAGCTTTGTATGTAGAAAATAGCTAGTTCTATTAAACTTTTGGGATAATTTTCTGAAGCAAAACTGAAGCATGTAGATTTACTTGGAGAAAAGTAACCCGAGAAAAGAACTTAATCATGTTCAAGTTTGAAAAGCTATATTGATGAATGAGTTTCCAGTTCAATTAAGGAGAAACAAGAGAGTTAAATTCAACCAGGAGAATGTGAGTAACAAAATTTGAAAGGTATCTTGACAGTAAAAACTATGAAAGGGTAGAATACATTACTGAAGGAATTTGAGTTGATGAAGTATTTTAGTATGCCACTCTGTTGGCATTTATTTCAAAGCATCTTAGTCTCTGTTACTGAAGTTATCTCTGAAATGAGAAGCAGTTATTCTTGGCATATCCCTTCATGTAGAATTTAAAAAAAATATATATTTGAGAGATTAAGTAAAATTTGTACTATTGAACTAGAGATGAGTGAAAACTGAATTCTAAAATATTAATATAAGGATCATGGGACTAATTATCTAGGGAAGTTCTAAGGAGATCCTTGTGGGTATTCATGATTTTATTTTGGGGTCTTATATATATTCTTTTTATCTGTTGATTTGCCTTACTTGGTAAATAAAAATATAGGATGTCCAGTTAGATATTATTTTCCTATAAATCAATATTTTAAAGTATACATATGTACAAAAGAATGTATATACATTTTTGTTTTCCTGAAATTCAAATGTAATGGAGCATCCTAATTTTTACATGGAAGCCCTTTTTGTATGTAGAACATAACTGAATTAATCCTAAAGCTTACATTTTTAGGCCTCCTTACTTGTAGGAGCATTTTAAATCTAATATTATGTATATTATTTTATAGTCTTTCCTTTAAAGAGTATTTTCCCTAATTATATAAACCTTACATTGCACAAAACCTGCATCTTCCCCTTCAGGGGTGTAATATGAGGATTTAGACATGGTGAAAGAAGAAGTAAATTTAACAGGTTTGCAAATGTTGTTGATGCCTTTGTCAGATTTGGAGATTATTTTACAGGAGATAATTAATAATCAATGGGCCTTGAGGCTTCTGTGTAGTTGAAACTTCCCTGGCACTATGTAGGCAAGACAGAAGAATAAGTTTTACACTGTGTTAATGTATGCTAATAATAAGTAGTCTAAATTCTCTGAGAAATTTAGTAAAACTTTTCCCCAAGGATACATTTAGTAAATGTACAATACACCTAAACAACTCAGCTTTTTAGGTATTATAAATTTTAGTATGTATAGGATATTTTAAAATAAAAATTAGAAAAGCAAAAGATAATTATCTATAGAGGAATAAATCTGGCTGGTGCTAAGGTTCATCCATGGGAAAGGCAAAACCACAGAAGAAATACTGAGCTTCTAATACATTTAATAGAAGATGATAACCCTCTTTTTAATTACTGCAGATACTACCTCTCAGGGTCAACAGTTTTGGTTTGGGACACTGATATAGTACTGAAATGCTATTTTCAGGTCAATTATTTGGGGTTTCAAGCAGGAAAATCTGTCTAAAAAGTCCCCAATCACATTCTGATATACATTAAGGGATCATATAAAGATGTTTTGAACATTTCTTCATTGAAGAAATTCATTCATTGAATGAATTACATGCCAGATGCAGTCCCAGAAATGTGATTATTTTGAGTTTCTGGTATCCAATCATGATTGATTATTAGTATATACATTTAAACCCCTTATAAGCTTTTTGGACAATATAAGTGGATAACACATACCTGGTAAAATAATGCTTGCCCTATACCAGATGTAATATAGCAGAGTATTGTTTCATATTTTTTACTCTTTTGCCTTGTGTCATTTTCATATCTCACTATTATATGTGAAATATATGCCACTGACTGACTAGGTTTGTAAGCTGCTTGGTCTCTGAGATGTCAGTGGGTGTGATGCAGCAGATTTTCAAATGTGTTTGTATGGGTTGTTTGTCTTCTTGTGCTACAATAATCTACCATAAGAATATGCACCCAATAACCTCTGATTGTAGCTGAAAAATTAAAACAAACAAAACAGAAAATTTATAAACAATTATAAAGATTTATAAAGAATGGAGAATGAAATTGGATTTTCAGTATAGTTGAAAGTATACCTTTGACTCTCATATTGGAAAAATTTGGGAAAAGGAAAGTTTAAGTTAGGTCTTGAACAATTTCAGTTGGTGAAAATTATCATTGATACTAGTAAATAATCCTGGTAATCTAAATCTTTGTGGTTGATACTGAATTGGTTCATCTATCAAAGATCTTTCTATATTGGGCTGTGAAATATAATGCTGACCATTTCAAGAAGCTGTAAAACATGTCTGAAATGTGTTATGAATACTCTGTTAAGCTCAAACCCCTGAAGTCATAGCACAGTCTCCATACTCTTCCTTTTGTTCATAGATGGAGACTGACAGGGGCCAGTTAATAGCTCAAAACTTTTGCCGGAACATGCCAGCATTCTGAAGCCAGCAAACAAAGACTTCCCACACCCATTCTATCCTATCTGGAAAACATTAGTCTCATTAAAACATTAGCTCTCATTGGAAAATCAGTTATAATGTATTTAGTCCATGAGGATTTCTCACTTATTTCCTTTTTTTTTTTTTTTTTTTTTGAGACTAAGTCTTGCTATTTTGGCCCATGGAACCGCAGGCTCTCGTTGCCCAGGGTACCAGACGCAAGCAATCCCCAGCCTCAGCTTCCCAGGTAGTTAGGATTACAGGCACATGCTACCATGCCCAGCTGTTTTTTTTGGAACTAGGTCTCACTATGGGTCCCAGGCGGGACTCGAAGCTCGATCCCTAGCCCTGACCACATCATAGGCTGAAGCTTACAGGCACGAGCCACCGTGCCCACTCACGGTGAATCATCTCATTTTGGGGGTCTTCAGAGTGCTCCGCTTATTTGATTCTAGGTCTAGAGCAATATTTTCATTCTGTATATTCCAATGGTTTCATTTTTCATTTCACAAATAGTTTCTTTCCCTATGCCAACTATGGAAAGCAATATCAAAATAAGTATCTATGTTATAAGCATTATCTGTACCTGCTAAGGACCTCAAAATTAAAAATCAGAGCCTGGAACAGGGGATCATTTATAGATCACCCAGGACTTTGAAATTAGTCTTTCCTTATGATTCAATAGGCCTTAAATCTTGTGACTTTGATTTAATATGAATTGAACTAATGACACAAGTGATTAGGCTGCATGAGCAGCCAGGGCCTCTGGTAGTGACATAGTTGAAAATTGTTTTGGGTGCCATACTGCCCTGGTGGGTGGGGTCTGAGAGAAAGACTCACTAGAGAGCAGGCCAAGAGGCCTGGTGGGTTGGGAGAGTGAGCAGGTGTAGAGTCAGATGACAGAATGGCAGGCCGGGGGTAAACAGGGGTTGCTGAGAGCAGGCCTGATGAATGTGGCTAGACACTGTAAAAGGCGGGCCTGGTAAAGGAAGTGCATATAGCCACAGAAAGTTGGTGTGGAAGCTTGCTGGAAACCTGGTACCTAGGAAAGTCAGGGATTTGGAAAGCTGATTTTGCATCAGTATTTGTTGTAAGAGTTTTAAGTAACTTGGAGAAGAAGAGCAGCTCAGAGTGCTGAAGAGAGAAACAAAGAGAAGAATGAAAAGAAAGACAGGACTGCGCAGAGTCCTGTGACAGGACTTCACAGAGGTAGGACTTCCAAACCTGCCTCAGGTTTGGAGAGGCAAAGGGGGTACCATCCTGGACACGTGTCTTTAGCACTTTTGGGGCTAAATGCTTTTTGGGATAAAATACTGGCCACTTAGGGAATTAAAGATTTTTTTTTGACTTTCAGTTTTCCTGTTTAGTTTTTAATTAATAAAATCCCACTGTTTAAATTGTATTGTGACTTTAGTAACTGCTATGTGTGGATGCTCATCTAGCGAGTCACCCTGTATCACTAACACAAGGTGTTAGAACTTTCAGGATACAGGACAAATTCCATTTTTTGAATTTTTTCAACTTGATTTAATTTTTCTTTTAAAATGTTTGTGTAGTATATTTATTTAATTGCAAATAATTATCACAGATATATACACAGATCCAATCATATGCAGCATGGTCAAGTAATAAGGATAATGAGAAACTCATAAACTTATGAACACAAAATTACATGTAACTGTAGAAATACTAGCTAGCTCACTGATTCATATACTTGTGACTTACCTTTTTCCTTGCATGCGTGAAGCTACAGAGGTTGACAATGCTTCGATTTCTAACTTTATTCTGGAAAGTTAATAATGCTAGTTGACACTATGCAGTCTTATTATTATGCCAAGAAATGATATTGCTTCTTCCATTTTGAAAATGAACTTCTCCATTACAAAAAATAAAAATAATGACCTCATTTTTTCCCACTTTAGTTTATCATCTTAATGGAGAGTCATAGCAACCTCTAATTTGCAAACAAATTCTAAAGGGATTAATAAATAGCAATTACTGTCTTCTTAACAGTCTTTTTCCTTGTAGATAGGTTGTAGTCATTTACTATGAGCAGCCCTTCTATGAAAATGTCTTGGGGCTGGGATGTTGGGAGGGTCCCAGGCCTACAATTAATGTCAGAGAAACAACAGGCAGTATTCAAAGCCAATAGAACTGAACAATTCCAGTTCAACAATGTGGAACTGAAGATCATTAACAGATTGAAATATTACAAAATAAAGTTTCTAAAGATATTTGAAACACTGAGCAGTCTGCATAATAATCCATAATAGGACACGTGGTCAGTGTTCCATAGAATATCTGCTTTGAAATTAGCTCATGGTGCTTTATTTTTAGAACCTGATTCTTTGTTCTGTGGATTGGGCCAGACCAGATGTTAGTCTAATTTCTACTTGTTCATTGTTAAAGCTATAGATGCACTAAAAACAAAACAAAACAAAACAAAACAAAAAAACTACACTTGAAAAAAATGAGCTTTTTAAAATGCCCTATGTACATTATAAGATATAAGAATAGAAACTGTTAAGATAAATATAAGATTTGAAGTTCTATTATTTTTCTCTAGTATTAGGATTCCCCCAAGCACAATTAAATCCTCTATGTAAACAACCCTGTTTTAGAAGCCACTACTTTAGATCCACCTATCTCAATTTTGTGGTATCTGGAAAGCTTCCAGAATTTACATTTATTATTACTGTATGACTAACCTGAGGTATGCAATCTTTCTTTCTAAATGATTGTTTTAGAAACTTAAACATATATACTTTAATTAAGAAAAATGAGCATATAACTCCATGTCCGCCTGCGTGACTAGAGAAACAGGATGTCAGTGTGGAAAAAGGGAGTAACAAACTCAATAGGTGGAAAATGAAATAATAAAAGATGGAAGGGGAGCCTAAGTCTCAGATTCTAGTTGTTCTTGAGGTCCACATGTGCTCTATCCTTTGTATAATAAAATCCTGTGCCATTTTATTGAATTTCCAAATTTGAGCTAGTACTGGTTTAAATGGTCTTTCGGTACACCTAGCCACAGGATCTGAGAAAGGCATTGAGAATCTTCCACAACACTTTTTCATAAAAAGGTCTAGGTAAAAGCTTAGGGCTTCTGACTCTGACTTTTAGAAGTCAAGCAGAGATTGGCTGATAATTAGTAAAGAAAACAGAGAAGGTATTGTTTGAGAAGTGAGCAGAAAACTAGAATACCTTTTAAAAAAAAGCAAAAAAAAAAAAAAAAGCAAGCAATATTGAAGATAAAGATCTCCTTTCCTTTGATCATTTTCTTGTATGATGTAGTAAAAGCCAAACTTAGAGGAATTTTATATAAAACCATGTAATAAAAAGAAAGAAGCTAAAAGTAACAAGCTGATCACCCATTTAAAGAATTTAAAGAAAATAGCAAGAAAACAAGTTGAAAGGTAGCCAAAGGAAATAATAAAGAACAAAATTTAAAGAGTCAAAAGGTAATATGCAGTTGGAAGAATAAACAAAGTTAAAAGTTGTTTCATGAAAATGTCAAAAAATTGACAAACTTTTAGTAAAATAGAATAAAAAAGGAGTAAAATAGAACAAAAATTTCTAATATTAGAAATTAAAACAATGATGTCTTTTATAGACATAAATGCTGAGGCTATCTTGAACATCTTTATGCCATTAACTTGAATTTCAGGTGAAATAAATTTAAAACCAGTATAAACAAAAATTAGTACTCTTATAAATGTTAAAACATGGTAATTGAAAAAGTTATGCCATAACTGAAAATTTAAGATGGAGAAATAATGAAAGCTCTCATTAAGTTTAGGAATAAGGCAAAGATGAGCTATTATCACTTTCATCATAACCATGCTTCATATTATTTAGTATATAACCAAAGAAGTTATTGTTATTAAGGATTGGTATGGAAGAGATAAAACTTTCATTACTGCAGATTAAATGGTTGTGTACATAGAAATGATGAAGTAAATCACAAATGAGTGAACAACAAAAAAGGGAATTTAGTAAGGTTGCATAAACAAGGTCAACAGTCACAAAATAACTGTATTTTTGAAAACCAAAAGCAAACATAGGTTCCAGAGAGAATATTAAAAATATATAAAAACAACAGAGAGGAGATATTGGCAATACTCCAACTCAAATACCAGTAGCAGGTGCTGAGTCATTGATGCTAATGAAAATGGCACTCTGAGCTAGTGGTTCTGCAATTTTCAAAACTTAGGGTGGTATTTTACCCTGCTTTGAGAGTTCATTCAAGGCTTAAAGGAACCATTCCCATGAAAATCTCATTTAAAAATTTTAAAATGTGTTCCTGATCCTAGTATAGTTGCTATGCTGACAGTTTTCTTTCCCCTTCCCTGCTGAAAATACGTAATTATTAAGATACCTTGTAAGACAAGTCAGTCCTTTAAGAAAATAATACTTACTGATTTAGCAGTGACAATGTTTTGTTTGAAAATTAGAATCTTATTGATTATTCATTGAAAGTGTTCTTTAATACTCATTTGGTCATCAAATTAAAAGTCATTCGTGTACATACAAAATCTCCAAGTAAAGCAAATTGACAAGTTTTTCTAGAACTTTACATTTGCAAATCAATTCTTTTCTATCACCTTTCAATTCAGTGATATCCTTTGTATTTTTGTATATGCAGTTAAAAAACATGTCATTTAAATGTGTGGCAGCATTTCTTAAAAGCACTTTAAAGTTTTCCTCCAAATCACTAATTTATAATTTTTGAGGTTGATATTTTTCTATTTGACTTGTTTTATCTTTACTGAATGATACATTGGTACAAATTCCAGAAGCTAAACAGTTTTTGTTCAAAATCAGCATAGTAATTCTGACAGACTGGTAGTTTATATATTAATGATGTTGTACATGATTGATAGATAGATCAGTCATGCTAACCCCTTGTTTTGAAATGTCTTTTATTGATTATGCATTTTGTACTTTGTTTTCCTTTCAGTTGTATTGCCTGGTGTGCAGTGCCAGCCGCCCACAATTCATTTGAATGCATGGTAGTCTACCTTCCATGACCAAGTTTGCATATGCATGCATAAACAATGGCAATTTGTAATGTCTTCTACCTGGCCCACAAAATTTATAAACTTCACTGGTTTCAGAAATGCTAAAATGTGCAAAAATGTGCTTCTTTCAACCAATACATCACTTATTCACTTGCTGTTGATTTGGCTTCCTTTGCATAAGAAATGTTACACATGAAACAACATATTGTTTTACAATAACATTATTGCCCTACTTACCAATCATGTATTAAGTAATTTTTGTTTTAGAAACTCATTAATCAAAGCAGAGTGTGCTGACTTTGCTTACAGCTATGGAGTGTGCACATGGCATTTCTATCTATGAGATGTAAGTGAATTTCTGCTAGAGTTTTCTGGGAATAGTTTTGCTTTCTAAATTGAGATGTTACTCGGGTACAACTGCTTACTGTTCTTACCTAGGTTTGGTAGATGTGATACCTGGAGCTATCAATCTTTCAATCATTCAATAACTTGCGTGTGATTGAAAGTTAAGATAGAATAGCATGACATACTGGATTATGGGCAATTTTAATGAATAGACAAAGTAATTTGATTAACTGACCATATCTAGATTTTTTTTTATGTGAGAAAGGAGACTATTACTTGTTTAAGCCTCCATTGGTTGGAATAGTTGTTATCTGCAGTTTAACGTTTTGCTAATGTATCTGCCGTATTCATACGTTCAAAGGTTTATTTTTCTGCCTTGGTTTCCCTTTCCCTTTCCCTCTTAAATCTTCATTAGCTTGTTTTTCGTCCAGGCAACTGTTCTTCCTGATATGCTCTTATCAGTTCTCTTCTTTGGGAGGTTTTTCCATACCTTTTTACTGTTTTTAGGTTCTCCAGTTTTTGCCTGCCCTAGTTATGCGATTCTTGAGGATGGACTGACAATTCAATTGCCTTTCACACCAATTCTGTTCACCTGACTGGAAACATTGGGGCTAGACATTTTCAGACTTGCAATATGCCTCTAAAATTCATTGCATATTATTAGCTTAATTGCAAGGAATAAAATCTCATGAAGTGTATTTCAACTAGCCTGTAGAAGGAATGGCTATAGTATCTTATACAGTAGTATCTTAAGCATATTAAAAAGCATGTGTTAGAATCAAACTTTTTTTTTAACTTTCCTGGGATTCTGAATTACCAAAATGTTCCCAACCAAATTTTGATGTATCATCTGAAATTCAATGGAAAAAGTTTTCTTTAGGTGGAATTGAAATGACAATCTTTAAGATGGAAGCCTGGCTGGTTTTTTTCAGGCAAAGAACCAGCAAGCAGAAAAGGTGGAATTTCTGCTGTAAGCAAAATAATTTTTTTCCTCATCAATCAGAGCAAATCAATATTTCTGATGGTCTTCATTGTTTATTCCATAATTTAGGGATGAATTCTTGATGTTTAACATTTACAGTCAAAGTCCTCAGGCACAACTTAATTTCTTCAATTTACTAACTAGAATTGAAATTTAGCAGGTTGAAATTTACTTCACAGAACTTATGTTAAAATACTTATTCTTGCTTCATGATTAAGAAAATAAGAATTCCTTGTGTTTTTTCTAAATTTCTTGTATTAGTGGAGAGAAAAATAATTGAGATCTTATCTAACTCAGACTTTTTATTTATTGTTTGCCTTTATATCTAAATACAATGAAATGGCTGGACTAATATAATGATAATAATAGAATCTTAGAAATTAGATTATTCTCTAAATTTTTAAAGAACACTTATGAAATAGAAAAAAAATACTAAGCCGGTCTATTTCCTGAACTTGTCAATGTTGAAAAAGCTCTGGACTGCTAGTGTCCCTAAGGGATATATAAAAGTCTGATCTCTTAGGAGTCCTGGGTTTCCTTGGATGGCATAGTTACCTAAGAATGAAAAAAAAATTGGAATAACTAGTCAGAATCCTATTTGTTAGCTATCTGAGAATGAAGAGCAATATGGGGTTATTTTCTGGGTTTTGGAACACAGTAGCTGAAGTACTTGAATGACAAGGAGGGATAATGGTAATGGTAACTAACAATAAAGCTAGAACCCTACATTGACTCTCAAACTATAAACAGCTTTAAACTCTTTACTGCAATAAGAACTACTACTTTTTTTTTTTTAACTACTGAAAGAACATCTATTATCTTTGGCCACAGCATGCCTGATCATGCCTGATCTCATCTGAAAGAACATTTATCTCTTTCCAAAAATATTTACCTTTCTAACCTCTACTTATATATCCTACATATTTTCTATGTTTATTTTGGTATAGTACTGCTCTAATAATGTCAGGTAATGTTTCATTAACTTCCTTTTTAAAAAGAAAACAATAGATTTTCTAATTAAAGAGAGTCAAGCCAAAGACAGCTTTTACCCCAGAACAGATCCTTTTATCTTCTGAAGCATGTCAGCTGTAACGGTATTAGACTACCCTAAGAGAATAACCAAAGGGCATTATATTAAGAAGTAAACACAGAGATCCTCACATCCAAATTTACTACCAGCATTTACTGACATTTGGTAGAAAGGGTCTCAAAATTTGATAATTAAATTCCTAGTTTACTGGGACTCTATATATCTTCCATATTTAGTTTTCATATTTAGTAATTTTGATAATAGTAAAGATAGAATAACCTCATTAATATTTTAATACTAGAGGATCAACTTTTGATCTACTTTATATGCACATTGGAAATGTATTTCTGTTATTAGTCAGCTACTTGACAATGTAAACTAGGTATTTTATTGTATGTATATTTTTTTTAATTGAAAGTTAATTTTGTCCCTTCAATTTCATGGGAATAATTTGACAGTACTCAGAAGTTTTTATTTTAGTGTCTGACTTAATAATAACTGACTTAATAATTTAGGGGACTTGAATATTCATAATCCACTTCTTACAAAGTTTATAGTAAATGTGGACTTAAGACATTCCTTCCATTTGGATTATTTATCAGGGGTACTATTTGAACCAAAAGAAAAAAAAATGTCCATACTTTTAATTTATCATTACAACATAATGATGTTAAGCATAAAAGATTTGGACCTAAGGAAATCACACTGTTGTAGTTTATTAGAAAATCATAAAATAAATATATTAGAATAGATGCAAGGCATACATTCCACTCCTCAGTTTAATTTGCCCCTTGATACGAATTTGCCAGTTTGTTTATATATGAAATTGAAAAAAAAAAGAAATATGAAAACAGAAAGTTAAATGAGAGTATCTTTTCATTTCTGTAAATAATTTTACAATGTGGATATTATATTATACTCCTATTATAGCATTTGGAGGGAATTATTCTATTAGAATGCTAACAAATTGTAAGTAGTTTGGCGTTTCTACTTATCTGCTAAGGAAACTGGAAAATAGATAGCCTTTCTTATTTCTCAGAAATGATCAGAAAAGGAAAGCAGTGTAAAATTACTAAGACACCTTTTCCTCCTCTTTTCCAGAGCAGGAATTTTAATGGATCCACTGAGAGGTTATAGAATCACTGATAATAGTCAGTGATGAACAGAGGTGTAGAGACATTGTTCCTACTTGTTTCGTGCTGGTTGCACAAAAGATAAAAAGTAAACTTGTATTGCCTGGCAAGTTGCTTACTCGTCTTTGCAAGTCTTGGAAATTTTCCTATTTTGTAGCTAAAATTTCTCCTTTTTTTAAAAAAAATGCTTTAATACTATCTAATTTTGAATATATGAAAAGTCACATCTGTCTTAAAAAATGCTATAAAATGGTCTGGATAGTGATTTGAATGATTGGCACAAAGACTGTAAACTCTCAGACCTAATCCCATGGAAAATTTCTGTGTTTGATCACTGGGCATCTAATCTAATCCTATAGTTGAAGAGGAAAAATCTCTTCAAATTGAGGTTAACCACATTTTTCTTATTTTTAATGTAATTTTCATTTTTTAACTTGATTTCACATGTATATGTGTGTGTGTGTGTGTGTGTGTATGTACACACACATATTTTTCACATCATTTTCTACCCCAGGTTCTCCTACTACCTTATCACAAGTGAAATATTTTAATCACTGGTGCCCTCTCCCATCCCCAATTTTACCTTCGTACCCCTCTATGCTTCAGTTCTGATGGTGCTTTTAAATTTTTCTTGTTCATTTGTTTATTTGTTTTCTCTATATCCCTCATATAATTGAGACCATCCTGTGAAGTTAACCACTCTTAATATTTTTTCATTAACTAAATTTTATTTCTTAATATTGTTTAATATTTAGTTTTTTACAATTATTTCAAACTTTATTACATAACACTTATAAGATTTTAAGAAACCATTGATACACATATTGAATCATGTAATATTTAGTTGTGATTTAAGATATAACTTTTAGTATGTTGCTAATGTTGACATTTTTAGAATAGCACTATCATATTATCCTTTAAAAGTATCCAATGGAAAATAAATGCAATAACCATTTAGTATTTGTCATCATCTATAAAAAAATAAAGGAGATTTATGTTCAGCAGCAAGAAAGCCAAAAAAGAATATAAACAATAAGGACTATATCAAACTGAAAAGTTCTACACAGTGAAAGAAATTATTGCTAATACAGAAAAATATTCTATTGAATGGAAGAAAATGCCTGCACATCATACATGTGACAAGAGACTGATATCCAAAATCTACAAAGATCTCACTCAATTCAATTAAAAGAAAGTACATGCACACACACAAACACACAAGAACCAGAAATTAAGAAAAACAAACAAACCAGAATTGTTGAATAGACACTTCTTCAAAAATGACATGCAGATGATCAAAAGGCATGAGAAAAAATGCTCATTATTACTTATCAGGGCATTGCAAATCTCAACCACAGTGTGATACCACCTCAAACCTGTGAAATAACAAATATTTAAAAAGAATAGAAAAAAAGTGTTGTTGAAGCAGTGAGGGAAACGGAACCGACCTACACTGTTGGTGGGAATGTAGACTGGTCTAGTCCTTAAGATACATGAAATGAAGATTTCTCAAAATATTAAAGTATTTACCATATGATAGAGTAATTTCACGCTTATCTACCCAAAGAATGTAAAAATGCAAATGTGAAGAGATATGTGCACTCTTGTGTCATTGCAACATTGTTTATAATGTCAAGCCATGAAACAAGCTAAATGCCCAAAGACACATGAGTGGATTAGGGAGATGTGGTGTGTATATATATATATATATATATATATATATATATATATATATATATATATATATATATATTTCATATATATATATTTCATATATATATATTTCATATATATATATTTCATATATATATATGAAATGCAACTCAGCTTAATAAATATACAGATGATTGCCATTTGTAGCAACATGATGGAAGTGGAGGAAATGATGCTACGTGAAATTAAATCTGAAATAGAGAGACAAATAGTGGATAATGTTACTTTCATATGGAATAAATGAGAAACAAAACAAAGCCTTAAATTAAACAACAACCATATAAATCTCTAGAACTAAGATGGCCAAGGGGGAACAAGATGTGGGAAAATGAAGTAGAGAATGAGCTCAATGGGCTACAGTGGACAGCTATGGTTTTCTTGGTGGGTATGGTAAGGTGTGGTGAAAGGGGTGATATTACACTCCTAAATCATATGAGGTGTTGTAAACCAATACTATCTCAATTAAAAAAATAGATAAAGTTTCTGACTTGTTATAAATAACATCTATGTCCCTGTAATTTTATTTTTTATTAATCTATAAAATTTTACCATAATAATAATATTTGCTTTAGCCTGATAGATCATATATATTTTATGCAATTGAACTATGCATAAAATCACTTTTTATGGTTAATATGGTTATTGATAGTTGAACTATTCTTTATTAAAATTTTACAATTATTATTTTAATTTTAAACTATACAGTTTATTTCAGGCTTAGAAAGTATAAATAAAAGAAAATTAGGATACAACAAAATATCAGTATGCAAATTAAGATACTACAAGATATCAATACAACAAATATTACAAGCTTTAAAAATTTAAGACAACATGAAATTTGGATACAATTATAGAAGTAACAAATGGGGATGTTCTCCAATATCCTTGTTAGGAGATATCTTTTTAAATAATTTTTGGAATTTTTTTTTTTTTGTGGGAAGAAAGCAAGTTACGTAGATAGGTATACATATTATAATACATATAATAATTATGTTATAATACATATAATAATTATGTTATAATACATATAATAATTAGGTATACATATTATAATTATGAAATTATAACCATGCAAAATAATATATTATTTACTGATGTGTGATTGATGAGTTTCAAATACCACTGGAATGGCAAACATCAATTCCAGTGTACTAAATAGTATTTCTGGGAATGTATAATGGGGAATAGGACAGAAGAGATATCCACAGAATGTTAACTATCTCTGTGATGGTTGTTCTTTTTTTTTTAAATTTTAATTAAAAAAATTTTAATTTGCATATATATGTGTATTTATATCTATATTACATTATTGCATTATTGTGTGCCCTCTAGCTTTCCCACTTCGCTAATCTGTTAATCATCCTGATCTTTTGTGCTCTTCCCTCCCCTGCCTCCTTCCCCCCTCCTTTTCTCTCATTCCATTGTTCAGTGCCATTGGTTGTTTTATTTTTTCTTATTCGTTTGTTTGTTTTTACCTATATCCATCATATAAGTGAGACCATCCTGTCTTTCTCTTTTTGGCTTATTTCTGCTAATATGAGTCTTTCTAGTTCCATTCATGTTGCTGTAATTGGCATGTGTTTGCCCTCCTTGATTGATGCATAGTATTCCATTGTGTATATGTACCACATTTTTCTTTAGCTAATCGTCAGTTTTGTGGCATTTGGTTAGTTTCCAAATCTTGGCAATTGTAAACAGAGCTGCAATAAACATTGAATAACCAGAAATAAAACCACACATATATGACCAACTAATCTTTGACAAAGGGGCAAAAAACATACTCTGGAACAAGGATGGCCTCTTCAGTAAGTAAGTGGTGCTGGAAAAACTGAATCAAAACCTGTAAAAAAATGAAACAGGACAACACCCTCACACCCCATACAAAAATTAACTCAAAATGGATAAAGGACCTGGAATTGAGACCTGCAAACATAAAATACATAGAAAAAAACCTGGGCAAAACCCTTCATGAATTTCACCTCTGAAATCCATTTTGGGAAACAACTATGGCCAGCAAAAAAATGAAGGTAAACATAAACAGTTGGGTTTATATCAAACTAAAAAGTTTCTGTTCAGCAAAAGAGACAATAAACAAAACAAAAAGAAACCCAACCAACAGGGAGAAAATTTTTGCTCTCTACACAAGTGACAGGGTCTGATAACAAAGATCCACAAAGAACTCCTACAGCTCAACAAAAACAAAGCAAAAAACCAGTCAAAAAATAGGGAGAACTAAAAAGACACTTCACCATAGAGGAGATACAAATGGCTAATAGGCATATGAAAAATTGCTCCACATCACTAATAATCAGGGAAATGCAAATTAAAACCACACTGAGATACCATCTACACCAGTAAGAATGACCCATATAAATAAAACAGACAACAACAAATGTTGGTGTGATATGGAGAAAAAAGAACTCTTTTACACTGGGAGTCCAAACTGGTCCAGCCACTATGGAAGACTGTGTGGAGGAACCTCAAACATTGAAAGTGGACTTGTTATTTGATCCAGCAATCCCACTACGAGGAATCTACCCAGAGGACATGAAAAGACTAATTCAAAATTTTTACAATTATTGATGTTCAAAATAAAATAGTATTATCTAAATTTTTTGATGTTTGAAATCCATTCAAATGATAAACTACATATTTAACTAACTCTTGTGTCCCTAAATAAATACTGATTTATTATTATTGGAATGAGATGGTTTAGTACCTATTCTGTTCATCTTTTTTGTTAATATAAAGTCTGAAACATTGCATAAATACACATGTGAATTCAAAAGTTATCTTGAGTTTCCTTATCTGTTAAAGATCAGCTAGTGTGCTACCATCAATTATTTTTAATGATGTACCAGTTGGTAGCTTTAGGCCATTTCCCCACAATTTTGTTTTAGCATATAATTAGTCTTTGAAATGGTTTTGTTTACATTAATATCATTTACTTCTTCAGAATTCTGTTTTGGAATAGTTCCTTGACTGCTTTGGTGATTCTTGAAACATGGTCTATTCGCTATATAAGGTACTGTGTATAAGAAGTATGGACAACTGGGGAAAAAAAGCTGATTTTTTTAATACTAATCTGTGTTTGAAAAATATAAAAGACAGGAAATTGATTTGCTTACAACTTTATAATAAAGTTTCTTCACAAGTGTAATTTGAGTTAGTGGACACTCACTTGTTGATAAGCACTTTGAAATGCTTTTAAAGCTTTTTTGTCTCCTTAACAGTAGATATAAGGATGAGTTGATTATTTTGTAAACTCTTTACTCAAGACTCTTGGGTTAAATATGGAAAGGGTAGTGGTAGGGAAAGAGGTAGAAAGGAATATAGATAATTAAAAGGACCTCATTTACATTTTTTGGGTATGAGAACAGGTTTACTTAAAAGAAATAATTATAACATCTCAGTAGTATAGAAACAGAGTCTTTGTTTTGAAATTCTAAGGGCAAGTATCAGTTATAATTAATAATATACTATTTTCCTTTTTGACTGCTCTTTGTGCATGTTTTCTCTAGGGACATTTTGGAGAAAGACAGTAGTGAATTGAGGAAAAGAACCAATTTTTCTATATTATAGGTAATAATATCAAGTGATATAACAAATATCACATTTTTAAGTAATGGGAGATATATAACAATTGTTTAATATTACTAAGAATTTTAATGCTTGACTTAGTTATTACTAAATCTACACTGAGCTTGAATTTTATCTCAATTTTATTTAATTTACTTTTTATTTTATCTAAGTTACTAGGCTTTTTGTTTTTTTGTAGAAACATTAATCAGATTGATGAGTTTCAATTCTGAGTAGAAACTTGCTTAAAGTACCTTGTTGTTATTGTATTATGAATGAATGTTGGATTTTGCTAAATGGTTTTCCAGCATCTTTGAGTTTAATGTATGAAATAAAAATACAAAAACATTAACTAGTATACATATACTAAAATACAAAATATACTAGATAGTATACAAAAATACTAGTATAATACCAGAATACAAAAACATTAGCTAATATACATATATTCTTTGCATAATTATTTAAAATAATCAAATTATAGAAACAACTTAAGTGCCCAAGAATGGATAAGTAGATTAGAACATACACTGGAACAAGGATAGCCTCTTCAATAAGTGGTGCTGGCAAAACTGGATCAAGATAGGCAAAAAAGGTCACTCAGGACAACTCCCTCAGACTTTGTACAAAAACCAGCTCAAAATAGATAAAAGACTTATCTGTAAGACCTAAAACCATAAAATACAAGAGGAAAACTTGGGCAAAACTTTCCAAGAACTACACTTCAGAAACTCCTTTCAGGATACATCTACAACTGGCAAAAAAAATGAATGAAAACAAAAACTGATGAGACTACATCAAACTGCTTTGGTTCGAAATCTGACCAACCTCACACAGAACGCAAGACCACAGAAGATGCAAGAGCAAAAAGCCTTTTTATTTTCAGGTCGACCTGGGTCCAATCTGGACCTATGGACGCAGTGGCAGTGTCTTAAGCAGGAAGGGCCCAGATCCAAAGAGAAACAAGGTTTTTATGTTCTCCTAGGAAAAAAGTTTCACACAGATGTTTTGACATAGTTAAAGCCTTGAGACAGAGAAGTGATAACCACCTGCTGGAAAAAGTTTTGGTGACAGTAGTTCTGGCCTATTCTCTCTTGAGTCTGCTAGCCTCCCTTTGATGGTCTCAGAATGTTATCTTTTTGCATACTTGGCATATTGCTTTAAGCAATAATTTTTTAACACTTTCAGACTATTTAACACTTTCAGACTATAAGAAAACTAAAAAGCTTTTGTCCATCAAAAGAGATAATAGACAAAACAAAAAGAAACCTAACAGAATGGGAGAAAAATTTTACCCTTCATACAAGTGATAAGGGTCTGGTAATAAAGATAAACAAAGAACTCACCTATCTAACAAAAACAAAACAAAAAATCCCAGTTAAAGAATGGGGGGAAGAACTAGATTAACACTTCTTCAAAGAGGAAATACATGGCCAACAGGCATATGAAAAAATGCTCAACATCACTAAAAAAATCATGGAAATGCAAATCAAAATTACATTGAGATATCATCTTACACCATTAAGAATGGCCCATATTAAAAAACTGACAACAAGTGTTGGATGTGGAGAAAAAGGAATACTTTTACATTGCTGGGGGGAATACAACTAGTCCAGACACTATGGCAGACTATGTGGAGGACACTCAAACAACTGAAAGTAGAACTACCATTCGACCCAGCAATCCTACTAGTGGCAATCTACCCAAAGGACACAAAACGCTAATTAAAAAAGATGCAAAATAAAAAATTTAAATCTTAGATTTTAATTTTTAAAAAATTAAAAAAAGACATGTACCCGGATATTTATCTCAGCATTATTTACAATTGCCAGGATATGGAATCAACCCAAATGCCAAAAACTGATGAATGGCTGAAAAAGATGTGGTGTATCTACACAATGAAATATTATTTATCAATCAAAGAAGACAAACTTGTGTCATTCACAGCAACATGGTTAGAGCTAGAAGAAATCATGTTAGTGGAAATAAGCCAGAATGAAAAAGAAATACGGGATGATCTCACTATATGACAGCTACAGGGAAAACAGACAGGCAAGAAAAATATAAAACGGCCAACAGAACTGAGGTGTAGAGCAGGAGAGGGGGACTGGGGTAAAAGTGGAATAGGGGGGTGGCACAAGAAATAAAGATGATTTGTGAATGACGGGGTGGTGGGAGAGCCTCGGGGACGACATTGATATAATATATACATATATGTGTATGCGTATATATGTGTGCAATAAAAAAAGAAATATTTTATTATTTGGAAAATAAAAACTTGCCTTGAAATTTTTGTCTCATAAAAAATAGATGTTGTATGTATAAACAATGGAATATTATTCAACTATTAATAAAAAGATGAAGTGTTGCCATTTTGAAAACATGGTTGGAACTCAAGGGGTTATGATAATTGAAACAAGTCAGGAGGCAAAAAATAGATACTGTATGATTTCACTTGTGGAAAACAAAGAAATAGACTGAAGTAAATGACAAGGGAATGTGGTGATGGTTCGCAGGTGCCACGATGATAGGAGAATTATGGGGACTACATCTGAGGGGACAAATCAAATATTGTTCAAAAATAAACAATGATGTAAGAATTATAAATGCACACATATATACATATATATGCACATACACAAAAACATATACATATATAAATATAAATATATATTATGCATATATATATATAAACACATACCTAAACAAACAAAAAAAGCTAGAAATCTCACTGTAGAATTGAGGCTACCAGTGGGTTAAAAGGGGAGAGGGGACTTAATGAACTATCTATGGTGGAAGATTATTGGTGTTTTGATGGTAAGGAGATTAGGAGCAATTCTTCAATCTTCCATTCCTTACTTGACCCAGTTATGAATAGTTCCAGTTCTTTGATATATTATCCTCCCTCACCATCATTTTGGCAGTAATACCAGAAATAACATCTGCTTCTCGGTGTATAGAGTGATGTGTGATGTTGACCTGTTTTAATATTAGTGATGTTGACTTTGATTACATATTAAAGGTGATGTTTGATAGGTTCTCCACTGAAAGGTGGATAAAGAATTTGGGGAATATACTATGGAATCTATTAAAGATAATTTTAGATGAATTCTTTTTTGATTTTAGCGATTCTGATGTGTACCTTTCTTAATTAAATGTAATAATCTGAGTAAAGGTGATATTTGCAGATGATGGCTTGCTTTCTAGAATCATTTTTAATACATGATTTTCTTTATTGACTGATACTTGTAAACACTCAGTATTTGATGTGTACTGTTTGTTTGCTGAGAAAGAATAAAAATAAAAGGATAAACAAAACTTGATCTGAAAAATAATGATTACTATATCAAAGATATTATGCTGATTATTAAAAAAACCTAAAGGAATATAAATTAAGTACAAAATAATATGCTGATGGCTTCACAACAGAAAGGGATAAGACTTTTGTTTGAGGTACACAGTAGAATATTATTCAGCAAAAATGACAACTATGATGCATTTATGACAACATGGATGGACTTAGTAGAAATAAGTGAGAAAGAAAAAGGAAAACCAGATGGTCTCACCTATAAGTGGGCTATAAGGAAAACAAGCAAAAGGTCAAGAAAAACTGGAGCAAGTAGGTAGGGAGGGGAAGTGGGGAGAGGAGGGAGAAATCAGGGAAGGGATGAGCAAAAAGGAGCAAGATGGTGGTTCACAGGTGATATGGTGGGGGTAGAACCCTGGGAAATACAATAATGTAAAATCTATCTATCATCCATCTATCATCTATCTAAAATCTAAAAATGGAAACAAAATTATTAATAAAAATTTCATATCTTGAAATAACCCATACAATTATGAAAATAATTTTGTAATTATTTTACAAAAATAATTACAAAAGTAATTATGAAAATAATTTTAGATATTTCTTGCTTTAAGAAATTAAATGTATATCATTTTAATCTTAACCAGCTCAAATAAAACATTTTGAAATGAAACCTAGATTATGTTGTTAATTCAAGGAGCAAAAAGATGATACAAATGAAATAATATTTTGTGAAAAAATTAATGCTTTGGACAATTATTATAAAAGTAGTTACATTTCTGTTAAACATATTCATTTTTTATTATTATATAAATTTGTAATTTAGATGCAATTTGATATTTATCTTTGGAAATCACAATTTTTGCTCATAGGTTTTGTCAGATATTGAGCAAAACAGCACATATTATTAGAATTTTAATATTTCTTAGTAATGTTAATATATTTATAATTTTAGTTTATTATTATAAATGATATTTAGAGTTAGCTATTCTTTTTTATTCTATAGCCTATTGATATTTTGGTGACTTTTCTAATATCTAACAAGGCTAGAATAATATATTTGCTTTTAATGATGTTTACATTAACTTTATTAGATGTTATTAAAATTTTTTTGGGCTATCTCTGAGTACATTATTGTTTGGTTTTCTGATATATTTAAATAGTCTAAGTATGATGAAGTATATGAATTATTATGGAGAACAAAATTCCCTCCATCTATATTCCATCCCATTTGGGAGGAATCAATATTAAATGTAAAAGGCAATAGTCTTTTAGAGATTTATTTAATAGATAACATTTCTCATTATCCTTCCAAGCACTAACTTCCTTACCTATATTCTAACTCTTTGCCAATCTTGTTTATGCCTTGTGGAGATTATCTTTTTCAATTTGAGTGTGTGGTCTTCGAACTCAACTCAAGGGTGCAGTAATTTGATTGTCAGAATATCTGAGGCTTGGTAGTAGATAGATTTTAATGTTTTCCTTGTGCCCTCGTGTGCCACCTCTGGCTTCATGTGGGTGATCAAGTAAACCATTTTCCCCTGTGATTCACTTGTCTTCTATATTATGTATGCCCTGATTCTCACTTTTTTCAGAATATATAGCAATGGTGAGTGAAGCATGAACAGTCACTGATTGACCACTCTATCAGGTTCTATGAGGAATTCCAAAGGATGCACATAGCAGTTCTGATAGCCAAGTGAGTCAGAATAAATACAAATGAACAAACAGATGGATACAGCTCTGTAAACTAAGTACACGAATATAATTGCAGCTGTACAGAGAGATTTCTGAATCTCAAATGACTTTTGGCATGCTTAACACAATTGACCTTGAGGCTTGTTAGAATATATTAAGAGAACCTTTATAAAATAATAAAATAAACCCTTCAATGGAGTGTGAATTTAGGAACTGAGAGTAATAATGATAAATTCAACGCATGCATTAATTTTTATTGTAAATCTATTAATGATGAATGATATACATTTGCTTGACAGTAGTGGAAATTGCAAAACACACACACACACACACACACACATATATATATATATATATATATATATATACACTTAAAAAGAGAAGGACAATTTGGGGAGGGCATTAATTAATCACTGAAGGTGAAAAAAACATGCTGCCCCCAAAATATGCTACTTTGTGCTATTTATCATTTTGGACTTACTTATGAAACAGAAATTGCCAGAAGGACATTCTGACTCTTCTTTTTATCTTTGAAATAGAAAGTAAATCTCATATGAAAGGTACCTTTCCTGTACCACGTTGGTAAGTGACATCCATATCTTCTGAGAGCGGGCATTTAGAGCCAGAAAACAAAATAAACAAGCCTTGTAATTTTCTCACTAATTTACTACCCTAAACCCTGACATCTTTGTTTTGTCAATTCTACCACTTTACTTTTGTTTCTCTATCTAAAAATAACAAGGCCTTTATACTTCTGAGAAAGCTGTTTTAGTTACTTACTTTTTGCTTCATATCTTTGGGGTATCATATATATGAAATGAAATGAAATTTGTTTTCATGCTGTTATTTGTCTTTTGTTTTGGGTTTGTCTCAGTCAAGAACCTGGAGGTATGGGGGGGGGATTATTTTTCTTCCTTTCAGGGTAATTGATGATTGAAGATTAAGCTAGGTTTCTGCCCTGGGAGTGATATCTCTCTATCATTGGAGAGAATGTTTTGCTATTAGTTTATTTATATGTAGAAAAGAGAGGAACATGAAGGACAGTTATTTTGAATGTGAATATTATGGAGTGGGATAACCTTGGTTTAAATCCCAGCTAGATAATTTATCAGCTATAGGTTTTATGGGGGAGAGCTATAGGTTTTATGGGGGAAATTGTTAAATTTCCACAGGTTTCAATGTTTTTATTCAGTAAATATGTATATTTTGACTGATGTATGGAGTGTAACACATATTTGTTGTTCAACGGTAGGTAACAATTTAACCACTAAAAGTCAGTCCATTATTTATTTCATGACTTTGGATATGACAAAAAAAGGTAAACATTTGAGAAAGTTATGAAAAATGAAAGAGGTGGTTATAAAATGGTTTTGACACTAGCTTTTCGTGTGTAAACTGAGTAACCTGTAACAGTGAACATAGCAGGAAAAATGAAACAAAAGGCATAATGATATAACATTGCCCTATACTTTATAAACATGGAGAAAGAAGACAGAAAAACATTGAGACCCATTATAATAAGTCAGAGAAAAGATTTCCCGTGGGTCACATAAATACTCCATCATACACTAAACTTTATATATTCCAAACAAAAATTGGTAAGGAAAATAAAACATATGCAACATAGCATAATTGGAACCTAAACAAAAATAATGAAAAGATCTCAAAAATAAAGATGACAACCACCCTTCCCCAAGCCCCAAAAACAACAACGACAACAGTGGAATGGCGATGAACACACCTCAATATTCACCTTAAATATAAATGGTTTACTCTCACTTGTCAAAATATGTAGCATGGCTGAACAAATTTCAAAATAGTGTCCAATTATTTTTCTTATAAGAAACCCATCTCATCAACAAGCAATATAAATTTAGAACTAAGGCTAAACAATATCAGCAAATAGCAACCAAAAAATTAGGGTAACTATACATCTGATAAAAGTCTTCCAGTTAAGAAAGATATTAAGATCTCTCTTAATTACTATGATTAAGTATATTATGATTAAGGGTATAAAATGACAAGATGAAATAACATTTATAAATATATATGCATTGAATAGTGGAGCATTGTGGTACATGACAATGAGAGACTATGGAAATTTAACACAATAAAACAAAGGAGTTTTCTCATTTACCAATTCTACTTCTAGTTGTATACCCCAAAATGCAAAAACATTAATTTGAAGGTATATATGCATGTCTATGTTCATTGTCATACTATTTAAAAGAGCCAAATCACAAAACAACCAGAATGTCCAAGGACAGAGGAGTATATTAAGAAAATGTGACATAGATACATTATGTAATGACACTCAACTATAAAAAAAAAAAGATGAATTCTTACCATTTGCAAAAACATGGATGGAGCTGGAGTGGACTGTGTTTAGTCAAAAGGAGGGAGACAAATAGTTGGTGATTGCACTCATCTGTATAATATAAAGAAACGAAGGAAACTATAAAACTAAACCAAACAAACCCTAGAAATATGACTACAGATTAAGGCTTCTAGTTGGTAGATAGAATGGGAGTGGGATGAAAGCAGAGATTGTCTGTGATAATGAACTTAAGGTACTTTGGTGTGGTGGTTGTGGTGTGGTGACATACATCTGGAGAGGTATGAACCTGTTCCTATAAATAATATGCTTTCTTATAAATCTCACCTCAACAAAAAATAATGATTTTTTGATTTTATTGATATTTAATTTCAAGTTAAAAAAGGGAGTCTTCTCTCCTATTTATAGCTATAATTATCTGTTCTCTTGAAAGAGCTGAATGTACCCATACATAGCCTATTCTGACATGTTTGGACCTTTGAACCTTTAACTATTGTGTTATGCTTTGTGAAGTATATTTAAGGTCACCAAACACTCTAGGTTACCTCATGAGATAAATCAAGCTGTTAGTATAATATTGTATTGAGATATGATAACTGAATTTATGATATTAAAGTTTCACTAACATGTATTAGATAAAGAAATATTACAGGAAAATAATAGAACTCATCTCCATTTCTCCCAATAATAAATTCTGTATGTGTAGGAAACAATGAGAAATTTTTTACTAAAAGACAAACTTTGGGAAAAAATTAAACTTTGAAATAAAATTTATTCATGATTTTAAAGAATAGAGTACTCAATATTTGCAAAATTAATAAAATCCTGCTTGAAATAAAAATGACTTAGAACATAGATTAATATACTTCTGTGCTGCTTTTAATTTTTTGGTTATATGTAAGTTTTTGGTCAAATATTTTATTCATATACAGACATAAGTGTAATTTTAAGTACAAGCAATGCTATGGTGGCTACAATAAATTTCATTATGATGGTCAAGCAGTCGAAGGCTGCTTTTATTTCGCTGTGGTTCCTGAAAATAACCCAGCCAGAGTTCATCCAGGTCATAGATCTACAGATATGAATTTTGTCAGAGTTATTGATCTCCAATATTTTTTGTTAGGTTTGTGCTACTCAGTGAAAAATATTGTAGAATAAAATAGTCTTTTCCTGAAGTAACTCTGAATCTCTGTTTCAGTGCCAATTTCCATTCTTATCTCTGGTAATTGTCAAAATATAAATAACTACTAGGTGCTAAATACTTGGCTACACAATAACTCTGTCATCACTTTACAATAGTAACTGACAAATGATTCTTTATTGTCACAAGGAAGGTTTTTAAATCATTTCTTAACTTCATTTATTGAGGACTTAAAGGTAATCAGTGGAGATATATTTATCTACCACATTTACTCCTTACTCTGTAGTCTCCAGGGATGTGCCAATTATAATTTATTTACTACCTGTTGTCAAAACTGGATAACAAGATAATACAAGTAACTAGCATGGTTTGCATACTACAGAAAGATAATGTATTTCTTGACAAGTTTAAGCTAATAGAGTGAAGTTATATTAATTCTGCTAACATTCTATTTGCTTCGTCCCTGAGGAAAATAAGCATTGTTTTTCTAACTCCATTTAGATGATTATGAAGTTTATGAGGTTAGTCCAGGCCTTTATGCACACAAATGAAGTGGAGCCTAGTTTACTTTAACTCCTGAAAATTAATTGTCTAGGTTTTTATGTAGAGAATAACTTTTTGAGAATGTCTCCATCTATCTATAAATCTTTTCCTGCTTCTCCAACTTTTTTTTTTCCAATATAGTTGCTTTTACTTTTTACTCATCAGTCTTATGAGAATACAATTTTTAGGTATTATCTTCTACTATCTGATGTTTGGACTAAACAAGATAGAATTTTTTTTTTTACCTCATTTAGCTTAGGATATAAATTAATTGATCTGTTTTCTCTTTATTATGGATACAAATCTAGGTTTTTAATTCATCTTCATATATGATAGTTCATTTTTAAAGAATTATAAAAGCAATATCAAATAAAAAATAAACAATATTGGTGTCAAAATAGTCTTTATGATGGATTTTGCAATTTGATTTTACTAGGGTGAGAAGCAATGTTCAGAGTAAGTTGTGAGACAGTGTGAACCTGCATATTTTGCAGTCTCCAAGGACAGTGGGTGGTGGGAATTTCTTTTTTATATTGTTTTAATCCCCTTTCCCTCTGAACTTAATGTAACATCAACTGTGATATTATCTTTCTTTCATAAAGTTGCAATAGGAAAAGCAAAATTATGAAATACAACTTGCTTAATAAGACTTTTAGCCTCTTGAGTTCACTCAAAAGATTCTTACTCTCACAAATAAATGATGTCCAGTAGTACACTTATCTCCTAACCACTGTGTCCTGGAGTAAGTAGTAAGAAAAAAGTAGATGTTAAAATTAGAAAATAAAATAATAATGCACAGCATTTTAAAAGGAAACTGATTTGCATCCTCATCACTTTTTGATTATTTGTATATGTTCAGTTTCAGCACTTTTTCCACTAAACTTTCTCATTAATTTTTTGTGGAGGTTTTGATTTTGCTTTAACATATTTTTTTCATGTAACATATTTTTTTTATTTTTTTTTTTTTATAGATTTTGCCTTCACACCCATAGATTCAACTAGGGTTTATAAAATGAGTATTTCAATCTCGATATCTTTCTATCTTTTTCCTATTTTAAACTCAGTGTGACCACCTTTTTTCGGGGATCAACAAAAGTGGCAACATCTATACTTTCTGGTAATATATCACTTGAGTAAATCTCACCTGCACTTTTTTTTTTTTTTTTTTTTTTTTTTGAGACTAGGTCTTGCTATTTTTGCCCATGGAACCACAGGCTCTCGTTGCCTGGGGTACCACGGACTCAAGCAATCCCCAGCCTCAGCTTCCCAGGTAGCTGGGATGACAGGCGCGCGCGACCACGCCCAGCTATTTTTTTTGGAACTAGGTCTCGCTACGGGCCCCAAGCGGGACTCGAACCGCGATCCCTAGCCCCTGCCGCTTCATAGGCTGAAGCTTACAAGCACGAGCCACCGTGCCCGGCTCACCTGCACTTTTAATGAAAAAATATCACCATTTGAAAAGCTATTTCTTTCAAAATAGCATTAAGGTTAATTTCTAAGATTTTCAGATGTGTCTTTGTTCAAAGTTTGCTCAATCTTCAATTGCTCTTTGTGAACTTGTTTTCATGTGATTTAACAAAAATCAAGAGATATTGAGTTGAATTTAATAAATTCATGATGTGAGTTTCTGCACTATTTAACACCAACTAATTTAATGACTGATATGAGTGAACAAAAATCGACCATAGTGTTTGTTTTTATTTGAACACAAAAAGTTTCTCAAAAGAGAATCAGATCATAGATTTTTATAAACTCTGTTAACCTCAAACACAGTTACCTCCAAAACCAAAATGAATTTATTCTGAAACAAAGAAGAATAGATAGAAAAATATATGTCTCCTAAAATACCCACTTGTTACTGAAGCAGAGGTCCAGAGAAATCCTATTTCAGTCTCCTTCTCCTTACACAGGGGTGGAGAAATAACATCACTCTATCAGAGAGTATGCTGGGTCCTATATTTGTTGATTGGGGTGGAGGAACTCTTTCCCAACTTATTTAAAAGGATTTTGTTTATGTTTTACATTTCCCCTCTTTGTCTAGATCTTTTTCTGAAAGTATTTCTGATTTTCAGTTCGATAGCTTCCAGATTTGATGACCTTTTGTTCCTTGGTGCATGAAAGCACCTTTCCAGGTATCATGTCTAGCTTCGGCAGGAAGTTACACAGACTGGCAGCCAATTGAGTTTACGTTAGAACAATGAACATAGAAGAGACAACTCAAACATAGTTTAGTGCATTTATATTGGCAGAATGGACTGGACAGGACTTGGTTGTTATTTGATCCAAATCAAGACTTTCTTTTGTTGTCATATTAACAGTTGTTAAATTTTTTAATCCTGTTTTTCTTTCTGCCTTTTTCAGGTACTTTTTTTGTTATTAGAGGTCTTTCTTAGTTCCAAAAAAATTATTTTGGTTCTATTTCTCTTAATATCTGTATTTTGATAAGGATTGCATTCATTGGATTTGTATATGCTGTAGGTAGTATATAGATACAGTTATTTCAATGATATTCTTTCAGCCCTTGAGCATAGGATATCAATCTACTTTTGTGTCTTCGATTTTTTTCAATGATATATAATTTTTAGTATACAAATCTTTCACCTTTTGGGTTAAATTTATTCAGAGTTAGTAATTTCTCTTAGATTAAATTGAAAATGGGATTGTTTTCCTGATCTCCAGCCAGATTGTTTTTACATATAAAACTACAACAGAATTTTATATATTTTATAATCCTACTTAACTATATCTGTTCTAATGCCTATATCTGTTCTAATAGCTAATAGCTTTTTACAAGATTCTTCAGAATGCATATTGTTATGTTATCTGAAAATAATGGTTTGACTTTTTCCTTTCCAGTTTCAGCTGTTTTTTTAATCATATTTTTGGTCTAAATGCTTTCACTAGGATTATACTACTAGTACTCTAATACTGTATTGAATGGTAGTGATGAGAGTGGATATCCCGACTTGCTCTTGTTCTGAAAGGAAAAGTTTTCAACTTTTTGCTATTGAGTATGAGGTTGACTTTGTGCTTGTCATATATGGTATTTATTGTGTTAAACTATTTCTTTCTATACCAATTTTGTTTGAGCACATTTATCATAAACGTATGCTGAATTTTGTTAAACACTTTTTCTGCTTCTATTTAGACAATTTCTGTTTTTCCATTTGTTGATTTGCACATCATGTTTATTGATGCACATATTTTGAATCCTGTCTGTATCCCTGAATTGATTCTGTTTGGTCATGATGTATAATTAAAAAAATATATTGTTAATTTTCATTTGCTAGCATTTTTTGAGGATGCTTACATTTATGTTCATGAGAGATATTGATTCATAGTTTTCATTACTGTGTGTTATCCTTGTTTGAATTTTGAATTAGGGTAATGCTGGCTGCATAGTCAATTTTATGGCAGAAAAAAATTTTGTTTGCTTCACATCCATTTCTCCTTTTTCCTTCAACTTTTCTCTTGTATTTTCACCAGGAGAAAAGAGGTAGAAAGTCTGAGATGATTTAGAAATAAAGATATTTGAGTGTAAATTTAATGGGAGAACTGAGTATATCATATAGGCAGTATTTAGGAGGAAAGAAACAGGTAACATAAGGATTAAGGATAAACTACTAATTATAACAGAAACAATGAAGAATTATAAGATATGTTTAATTTTTATTGCTTACCAAACTCTTTTCTAAATGCTTAATGTGGACTATTTAATTTTCATGACACCCTATAAAATAGATTTTATTATCCCCATTTTAAGCTTATAATAACTTGATATTAGAAAATTAGAAAATTTTATTATTTCAAAGTTTATTATTTATATACAAAAATCCCATAGCTAGCAAAATATTTAATGGTAAAAGAGTGAATGCTTTTCTCCTGAATCAAGGCAAGGATATATCTAGTCACCCATGTGCAACTGTATATTGAAAGTACAAACCAGGGAGTTTAGATAAGGAGCAGAAGTAAAAGATATCAGATAGTAAAAGAAGAACTAAAATTATCTCAAATTATATATACTATAATCTGTATAAAAATTTATAAAGAATTCACTAAAATCTTTTAGGATTAATAAGTAAGGTCAGCATTTTTCAAAATGATAAGGTGAATAAAAATCTGTTGTGTTTATATATACTAACAATGAAAAATTTAGATATGAAATAAATCAATGTATCTTACAAATGCTGAAAAGTAGCAAAATGCTTAACAAAAGAGCCATAAACTACACACTAAGAAGGTCTTCGTTGAAATAAGTCAGCAATTTCTAAATAAACTGCATGTTATGCTGTTGGATCAGAATATATTATTAAGACAGTAGTACTCTCCAATTGATTTAGGAATTCAATGCCATCTCTACAGAAATCCTATTTTATGGTTTGTTTTTGTAGAAATTAACAAGTTGATCCTAAAAGAGTGAAATCAAGTATCTAAGAATAGCCAGTATAATCTTGAAAGTACAATGGCAGCAGCAAAGTTGGAGTACTCACATTCCATTTCAAACTTATTATTTAGCAATAGTAATAAAGTTACATGGTAATGTTGTAAGGCTAGACACAAAGATCAGTGGAATAGAATCGAGAGTCTAAAATTAACCTTTACATTTATGATCAACTGATTTTCCACAAGGAGCCTTTCAATGAAGAAAAAATTCTCTAACAAATTACACTTTATTCACTGGATATCCAGACACAATAAATGGAAGTATCTCTGTTGTATAGTATATTAGCAAAACCAAGCAGAAACACAAAATAAACGCAATCATGTATAGCATAATGATCTTTTGTCAACCAAAGATCTCATACAATGGTTATCAAAAAAAAAATCACTATTTCCTCATGATGCAATAGCTATTGTAAAGTTGTACTGAAAGCATTCTCATATATCTGGTGTTTACCTCTTGATAGCATTATTTCCATTTTACTTGTTTTAATTTTGTCTTGCTTGATTCTTGTTGGCTCCAAGCATACAAAATCCATTGCTAATGTTGTATTTTTACTGTTATAAAATTGCCTAATGATGCATTACTCAGAATATATCCCAGTTGTTAAGTGACACAATAACTGTAATAGACTATCAAGAAAAGTGTTATCCCACAGAACTAGAGAAAATAATGGCAAATCATATCAGATAAGAAACTGATTTTCAGAATATATAAAGTTCTCTTGCAGTTAAACAATTAGAACATCTAAATTTAAAAATTAGTTACAATAAAAAGGCAGGTCAACAAATAACTGGAGAAATTAGAATCCTCAGATTTCTGGGTGTAGTATAAAATGCTAGATACTCTGGAAAACAGCTTAAAAGTTTTTCAAAAAGTTAATCATAGAATTAATCATATGACCTATGACCTATTTTTTTGTTAGATACATATCAGCCAAGTGAAAACATTTAACCATGAAAAGAAGTACTTGTGTGCTTATAGTAGTTATATTCATAATAGGCAAGTCATGGAATCAATTCAAATGTTCAACAACTGAGTAGATAAACACTTATCCCTATACAAGGGAATAATATTCAGCAGTAAATAGAATGAATTACTTATACATGCTACATAGTGGATGACCCTTAAAAGGATTATGCTAAGTGAAAGAAATCAATCACCAAAAAATCACATCGTATGAGTCCATTTAAATATTGATATGAAATATTAGATTTAGACAAAAGTATAGATGCAGGAAATAAATGCAATGCCTATGGCTGCATCATGTGTGGGACTGACTACAGAAAGTACTGGATAATGAAAAGGTTTTACATTTAGGTTTTGGTGCTGGTTGCACAGCCCAGTTAAACTAAAATTATTGAATTTATAATTGGGTACATTTTATGAATTGTATATCAATAAAAATGTTAAAATGCCCTATACATTTAATACTTTAATATTAAAGAGTCTCAGGAAAAATCCATTCCTCAAAAAATTATTTTTAAAGTAATTTTACTATGAGAAAAATGTATAGGTACTATTCTAGAATATTTAACTTTATAGTATAACTATATATTATATATTTCTCTTTGAATATCTTTTTCTCAGATGAATATCTATTTTTGCTAGTTCATAGGGAGAGATTTGGCAATGCAAATCCCTGATATCACTGGTGAGAGTAATAGAATGACTACTTTGAAATATAGCAAAAACATAGTCTTTTATGGCATCATATACTCAAATTCATTTTCATGCATAAAAAATCTCCTTGATCACTAAAATACATAATTAAAATTTTTTTCACATTAATAATTCTGAACCAAATGGTATGTCTATATTTTAAAATTATAGAATTAATTTCTAATATAAAACAAGTTTTTTGATAACATAAAATAAAAGATCTATTTATAAACAATGATTAATATAGCTAAGTCAGTCTTATTACTCCACATGCCATGTGGGTAAAAGAGTACTTTTCCCTTTTCATAACTACTAATCATTTAAGCAAGTAAGTTTAATGAGAAAATTAAGATTGAGTTTTGAGAGATTTTATAATAAAAGTGTCACATCAAAAGTTTAATTCTCATTCATAGAAACGGCTACAAGTGAAGAGGAAAATGAAAATTAATTTTGCATCTTTGGAGAACTTTTAAAATTACATGTATAAACATTAGAAAAATGAAGTTGAAAGGATGTGGGACAAGCATGGGATCAGTGAAGATAGTGATGATAAAGAAATAGGTCAAATTGTGCAGATAAAGGATGATGGTTTAGAAATAGATTTCATTCAAATTTGAAGAATCATTAGTGAAATTAACATTTAAAAATATGCTGATCAGATTTCTGAGAACATCCATAAGCTTCTATAACTTGCTCCCTGCTCATCTTTTCAACTTTTCAACCTCCCCCCAATAACGACCATAACAATCATGATGAAAATATGAATCACAACTGCTTGCAGTTATAGGATATTTTCCATGTACCAGGTCTTATCATAATGTATTCAGTCCTTACCTCCGAAACGTAATATGGATACACTTATTCTAATTTTCGAAATGAATAAAATAGAAGAGTTGAACATGGAAGTGACTTGATCTAAGGTCCATGGATTGTAAATGTCAGAGTTAAGTTCTAACTGTTCTGACACCCAAAGCTGTGACTCCTGGGACTCTCCAAGCATGCAGAGCTATTTACAGTTCCTTGATCAAGTCTCATTATTTCATTCCTTGCACAAAGTTTCATTTTGTCTTTAATGTTCTATTTTATTGTTCCCTTGGTAGACCTGAGACTTGCATTCTGCAAGATCAAATCTCATGTGTTCTCCTCCATTGAGTCTTCCCTTATTCAACCAAGCAGAATTGATGATGGTCTTGTTTTTACTCCCCTTGGTCCTGGTCCAAACTGCTAATCTGCCTTTAACCTGCTATAGTATAATTATTTTTGTACATATGTGTCTGAAACAAAATGAGCATGCAGCATATGTTAAATGAATGAAGGGCTGAATGAATGAGTGCTCTGCCATCATAAAATACCATGCTCTTCTGACCATAGCACACAATAAAATTTTGTTGATTTAATTCAAAAGTCTCAGGCCAGATGAAGTTTGCTTCATAGAAATAATCACAAAATATGGACCCAGAAAGATTCATTCACATTAGTGATGGGTTAACTTATTAGCATAATTTTCTTCACTGTGTCTTATTACAAATGTTCACTCTGTAACTTTCATGATATCTTCCTTTCTCTCAACTTAGTGTCAGTCTTTGAAAAGTAATAGAGATTAAAAACGAGAACATTTTAAAATGGAGGAAATAAAAGAACATTGTAATCTTCGATGGATTTGTGCATAATGACAAAGATGTCTGGGGTTTGAGACTTAACTTTGTCCATGTAGGATTGATACATATCTGGGCTTTACTAAAAGAATGGGAGTACTAGTCAAAAATGACCTTCTTGGGGGAAAATAAAAACATCCTGTGGGAAGGAAGTCAGATTTAGATACATAAATATATCCCCAATTATAGTGTTCATTGTTCTGAAAAGAGGGACATTATGATAGTGTTGTTATATTAGTACTCAGAGTGATTCTAATAGCCTTCTGCTGCCTTATGTGTGAGTCCTGAGGCAATGAGGTGATAAATACAACCTGAAAAGGCTACTTAATTAAAATACTCTGATTGGTATTTGAAGTACACAGCAAACATTTAAGGATGGTCACATGAGAAAGTAACAAAGAGATGAGAGCAGGAACACTTCCTTCTTTGGTAGATTGTTTTGCTATTTCAAGAGATTCTAACACAATTGCTTTGTGTCAGAGCACCCAGGTTTTATGCTACAGTGTGCTCTCAATTAAGGAGGTAACTCTAGTCTTAGTGGACCTCAAAGGGTACGGAAGACCTCACAGCCTTAACATGGGATTCAAGATTTCATTGTTTGTGGGCACTGAAGCCAGTAAGGAGTCCTAGGGATAGCACACTTTTAGGGTCAGAATAATTTAGAAAAAGGGAAGCCTAGAATCAGGGATTCTGTGAAGACAAGGGTAGCAAATAACAAAGGGGATTAACCAGACATTCCCTAGACTAAGGGTTGCAAAATGGAAACATGATTAATCAGAGACACTGGCCTAAGGGAGGTGAAGGACAAATAGGACATTTTCCAATAGGGTCAAATAAGAAAAAACTAAGGGCTGGGAAGCAAGAGGTAATCTTTGGCATGGTGGCATTAGCCAGTCATCAAAAGACTGAGGGATCTTTAGAATAACTAGGGAAAGAAGGTAACATGGTGGTGAGAGAACTTTGGGGTATACAAAGTTCCATGGGCTTGGTAGTCCCACTTTATTTCTGTTTTGTTTCTCCTTTCTAAACATTGCCTCATATCTGTTCTTCAAACCAAATTTTCCTATTTTTCTCTTGCTTGTCTGAGTCAGCTGCTGCTTTGACAGCCCACGGTGGTCTGTTTGCCAGGACTCAGCATTACTGCTGTAGCCTGAGGTTTGTTCTTGACTGGGAACCAAGACAGGAAACCCAAAATCCACAGTAGAGTGTATGAAATTCAAGTCTTCATTTGGAGAGGTTGGCTAGACTCATTCTGGATTTTTCAAGATGGTAGATTTCAATAAGAAATTTCAAGGGAAAAATGATGTGCTTTTTCTTTATATTTTTTGGAAGTGGATGTTAATAAAGAACTTAAAGGAAATAGGATATCACATGGAAACAGAGTGGATATGCAGAAATGTTGGAGGGTAAACCCCTGGGTACTTTCCATTAGCATTGCTGATACAT
This sequence comes from Uropsilus gracilis, assembly GCA_004024945.1. NCBI lineage: Eukaryota > Metazoa > Chordata > Mammalia > Eulipotyphla > Talpidae > Uropsilus > Uropsilus gracilis. Next base: position 80,513 of record PVHY01005322.1, read on the forward strand.
ACATTGATAAAGGAGTTACTTCCCTGTTGCTATAGAATTGTAAATATCAAGAGTAGAATTCATAGTTTTCTTTCAAAAAATAGAAAGGGGGAAGAAGAAAGAAAACAAGTTTTTTTTTAATGTGTTATGATTGGCAAGTGTTTTCCTGGAAGCACAGGAAAGAAAAAAAATGATATAAGGGGAGCTGGAACAAAGAGATTGAATCAGCTGCTTTGGGGGTCAGCATTTTGAAGGAAATGGATGTGAGAGACTAGATGACAGAGGCAGCTAGCCAGGCCATGGGTTCAGGCTTATGGACTCAAGACTTTAGCAAGCATACGCCAAGTGTGTGTGCTGAAGTGAGTCTAAGGAATTTGGAAAGGCTGTGAAGAGGTCTCAGATGGTTCTGCTGTTGGTTCTTGTATCTTGGAGTTTTTCTACTGCCTAAAGTCAAATGAATGTCAAAGAACATCATGCCTTTGACTACCTGCTTGAGAAAGTCAGAGAATGCCAAAGGAGGAAGGGAAGGATGCCAGCATTTGGAATATGTACTTCTCAGTTTGATTGGACATGTGGTGAGGTGATCAGAGACTAAAGGACAGAAAGTTTGGACAATGGTGGGGGACTAGGTTTTTCATATTTATCTTGTAGTGCATATTTAAATAATCACTTTGTTTGGCAATAAATTATTTATTTTAAGACTCTGCTCTGACTTCGGAAGATCTGGTTTGGAATCACATAGCAAGGTGACTGCGGTTGGTGAAAATCCACAAATATTTCCATTCTCTCTTTTTAGGTAATGCTTTGAAAAGATTTTTTTCCCCTGGTCTGAGGAGAGCTGGGAAAAGGGGCAGGCAAACATCAGGTATTTGAATAACAAAGATAACTAGTTTGTGGAGGCTTAAGGTTTAGCAAAGGTTGTTGCCTGGTCTGTATTAGATTGCAAAGTTAAGTTTTGACTCTGGCTCAAAAAAAGTGGTCAAAAGAATTTTTAACAAAAAGAGCCTGCTGATATCTGAAATGGTTACATAAAATAGTTGTGAAGGGAAATGAGGGTAAATGGGAGCCACAGATCAAATAATATTGTGGTTCTGACCAAGTCAGTATGTAACTGTTGATACCATAATTTGTGAGCAAATAAATATGGACTATAGGAGCAACATTTATGTATTGCCCTTCCCTTTATTCTTCACATACTGTTTATTATTTAATTTTAGAAAAAGTTCATATGTCTGATTATTTTAGTGCAATCTATAAAATCAGGAGGCTGCAAATAGCTTTACTGCTATAATTAATAAGAATTATATCATCATCATCATCTTTGCCATGATTAGCATTTATTTTACATTTATTAGTTGTGTTGATGACTTTCTCTTTGAAATAATTTTATATAACTCCTTTCCTTCAGCATTTCCTCCTCCCTCCTTGCACACTTTTTCTGCAGTGGAATAAAGTGAAGTGCTAAGATTATGACGTAAAAGCTAGAGTAACCGCTTTTGAAGACAGTTTCTTCACTACACTATTTTATTCCAGTAATGAAGTTCTGCTTTGGTGGTACATTAAGTTTCAACAGAAACTTTATCATGTTAGGTTCCTAACCCTGCTTAGTTTATTGTTTACTTGAGGGTAAAGAAAAAAAATCAAGTAATAAGCACATATGATAGGAAAGAGGCACCTTAAAATATTTCCATTCTCTCTTTTTAGGTAATCAGACATTTAATAGTAAATAATGGGTAAGAGGAAAACTAAGAGGCACATCACCTTCTTTAGAGGTTATATAGAGGATCAAAAGGCTTTCAAGTTTCTAAGGCCTAATGATTCATTCAGTGGTTCATTCTGACTTGAAAGCATCTCAAATTAGTAAGTGCTTTATTCACAACTTGGATTATGTGCGCTCTTTGGATGAGAACCTCTTCCAAAGGCACTCTCAAAAAGGAATGCTAATGTTAGGTGGGCAGGAATTTCTGTAATATGATGATACTGATTTTTCAGTAGTAGCAACTAGATTAAAGTATTCCTGAGAGGTTAGTGACTGTAACTTCTGGAAACCTCAAGAATAGAAATTATGTGCATTGATGTATTATTGCTTTTGGTGGACATAACTGTTTTTTGCTATTCATATTTTTCATCATCTTCCTATGTCAAATTCTTTGTTTCAAAAATTAGTTCAGAAGTATTTTTTATTATGAGACTTAAAAAATATGAAAGGATAATTTTTCTATAACATTTAGTCAATATTTTATTACATTTTCTGTTCCCTTTTTCAAACAAATCGCAATCTGTTCAGAATTGGTTTTGTATAAATTCCAGATGACTTAGCACTCTTTAAAAAAATCTCAAAAATCTCAAATTTCTAATTTTAACAGGCTATACCAATAACATTATTTGAGACATTTGAAAGTTAGTTGCTTATATGTTTTCTTCTCATCCTAAATCTGCTCGTATATTTCCTAAAAGCAAAGATATTCTGCATAGCCCCAATAGAGTCAATGGGTCAGCAAACCAGCAAGATACATTACTACCACTTAATGTTCAGATCCCTTCAGTTTTCGCCACTTGTATTGTTATTGGGGAAGGGAGCTTTCTAATTTAAACTCAAATCATCTGCCTGAGCCCAGGCACATTCAAATCCTAAATCAACTGCACGTGAAATCTTTCACTAAGCAGTCATCTCTGTTATGCAGATTTTAGCCTAGCTCCCTGCTCCTCAGCTCCTTGCCCCAGAGACTGGAGGAAAAAAGCCCTCAGAAACTGCAGTTTACAATTTGCTATCTTTATTATATTTTCCAAGCTAAAACAAGACTCGTAGAATGTAGACTAATTTATTACTAAATAAAGTGAATTTCTATTTACTTATCTACAGGAAGAAACATATAAGAAAACCCCTGATTATTCCTACATTGTCCAAAGCCTTCCTCAACATTGTCCAAAACCCTCGGTTCTTTTAGTCCTGCTAACCACACCACTTCTCCAGTTCTTCAGAGTTCATTTACACATGCTTAAAGAGTAGACATCTTTTTTTTTTTTTGCATGCTCCAGTTCCTCCAAGCAGGTAATTGAAAGCATAATGCTGTCTTTTCCTTGTTGTTCTCCTCCAGGTAGTAGAAAGAAACTCCATAGTACAGGAACCAGCAAAGTTCATTTTCTCAGGCCTGGCTCACATGACCTCTCTGGAAAAAGAGGAGTTAAACTCAGCAGACAAATCCCAACAAAGAGTTCAAATCTCCAACCTCTTTAGCTGTCAGTAGGCACACTCAGATTATGTTTCCTAAAAGCCATGAGTTTACCAGCCTGGGCCAAAGGCCCCAGACCTCAGGCCCCTCAGCCCTCATGGCCTGACCTGCATCTTTTCTCTCAAAAATGACTGAATTCCTTCCTTTGTTCCTCAAGCCTCTTTATACCTTTCTTCCAGCCCAAGACTGGGCTCAGGAAAAAGTCCTATCAATCATCTATGTTAATGACAAGACCAATATCAGTCCTCTCTGAAATTTGTAAGTCTATAGCAATAGGAGAGTAACTAGTTCTTTATCAAATGTATGTATGTCAACTGTTAATGGCACCTAGAGGGGGGTAGGTAACCCCCCATCAGAATCAGTAATATCACCTATAGCAAAATTAAAAAGCAGAAACAAATTTAAATTCATATATTTCAACCAGTTGCCTTTTCTCTGTAGATTCCTCAATATAGAGCAATTTCTTAATGTTTTCTTCATTTTTCTGACATGACACTTTTGAAGATTTCACTTCAGCTATTTTGTATAATAACCCTCAGCTTGGGAATATCTGATACTTTCTCATGATTCACTTCAGCAATTTATGCACTTTTGGCAGGAGCATCTCATGTAACATTCTTTTTGCATCCTAGCACACAGTGCATGCTTTA